>JACCHY010000041.1:600000-861093 GCA_018907195.1 Dolichoris vasculosae | reverse complement strand
TTTTAAATTATATGATTAATATTTACATTTATACAAATTTTATAAAAAGAATTTAATATTTTTTTTGCTTACCAAATATTAAAAATCTAATTAGATAAAGAAAAATTATATGTTGCATTTTGAATAGAAAAATTTTGTATAAATCAAATTAATAAATACATAAATTAATTTAATTTAATTTTTACAATATAAACAAAATGAAAAAAATAATTGTACGTATATAAAACTACTCAATACTTGCAAATATTGAGAAATTTATCAATATCGTAAAAAAAGTCATTAGATTCTTAAAACCCGTGTAAAAACTGTAAATTATTGTTGATTTTATGGTATGATAATAATTTAATTATTTATTTTTGTATATTTATATATTATTACAGACATTTTATTTTTTCAAAATATGTTATTAAATTATGATATAGCGCGAATTGAATGATTTAAATAATCGTCATATTAAAATCAGTATTAACCGATTGATTTTATAAAATAAAATATTTAAAATTATATAATATTTTTATATGATATTATTACAACTATTAATAAATATAATAATAAAAAATGCATTTATGTAATGTCTATTTCACAGAAGTCGAATTCTTACATATATTTAATTACATACTACTGATAACAAATGTGCAATCACATACACACACACTCAGAGCCAGATATATAAATACAACAACAATACATATTTTCATTATTGTTAAACTTCAAGAAAAAAAAAAATATAATATAATAATAATAATAATACATTTTATGTAAATATGTATATTGCTTAATACAGAAAAATATTATATAAATAGCTATACAAGAAAATCGTATGAGTAGATAAATACAATGAATAAATAAATCGCATTTAAATGTTTTTATTATATATATATATATTATAGATGCTTATGCATTTAAATAAAAAAATAATAATTTTCTTGGAATAATTATTTTATAAAACTTTTTGAATATATAGATTTGAATATCAGTATTAATACGATAATTAAAAACTTAGTGTCATTATTTGTATTTTTTTAATAATTTTATATAAAATTTACAATATTATCTGATCATCCAATAAAAATATATTACTTTCTTTTTTCTCTGGTATTACTTATATTATATAAGTGATAATATTATTTTATTATTTTAGTAATATTTGTTAATACCTCTAATATTAGAACTCAAAGTACTTAAGATTCAACTTAAATTATGTATTAATATACAGTATAGCAGTCGCTTAGAAGTTAATATTCGGCAACAATGTTATAAGTAGCTACCTAAACACCAGAGGACGCTATCCAAATATGCAAAAGTAAGTAATCCATAAGCTATATAGTCATTGAATCATTTTACATAGTATGAGGATCGGGGAGGAAAGGACATTATAGAATATACAGAATTAAATTAATTAGTAATTATGAACCATTTTTATTTCTCTTGTTTTTTTACAAAAAAGATATTTTTTTCTACGTAGTTATTGTAACATTTATAGAAATTAGTTATTACAATTACCAATTATTAGCAATAGTATACTATTTAAATATCGGTTTCGCTCAAAAGGGAAATTTGAAAATGTATAGGATATTTAGAATATAATTTGAAAAAAATAAACTTTAACTTCGAATTATAATGTGTCATACATAGGAAATTTACTTTTGTACAACATAACAAATAATAATATAATATATTATTAATAATTATAATTTAGTCTTTGAATTTTATTTACATACTAATTCTTATTAACAATATTTACTTTTTTTATTAAAAATAATATTTTATATGCACAAGTTATACTGGATAAAATGATCGTAATCATTAATACTTAAATGAAGATTTTTCTTTTTTGGATCATCCAGATTTCCCTCAAGTGGATTTAATCCTATATTAATTCCTACTAATTCACCGTTGTATAAAAGTGGTCCGCCAAAGTCACCCTAAAATTAGACTTATTTTTATATAAAAACTAATATCAAATATGAAAATTTACGATTAATTTTGATTTTCGTATTATATTATTACAGTTTTATTTCAAATATAATACGACTAAACTAACTAATTATGTATGATATTGAAAATATAGTATTTAAATATATTCTTGAATAAAAGCTTACAGTAAATTTCATACTTTATTTCATGCTTTATTTAATAATTTAATTTTATGAATTTGAAAATGTTTTAAAAAAAGTATAAGGGTCAATATTTTCATTATGATATGCTATATTTTTTATAAATATATATTCCATTATTAATTATCAAAAACGAAAATGTATAAATTATTTAATAGTAAAAATGTTAAAATAAAAATTTGGTATTAAATATTAAAATATGTATGAATCAGTATAGATTCTAAATTTTTACATATATTTATTTCTTATATAATTTTATTTATAATTTTTGTATAGATCAACATAAAGACATTGATTTAATAAAAATTTAATAAAAAAAAATCTCATTTTATTTGTATTTCGAACTATTTATATTTATATAAAAATTGTGAAATTTAAAGATATTTTGAAATTTAATTTATATTTAATTAATTAAATAAATAATTTTTGTGTGTATCAAAAAATAAAATGATTTTTATTTAAAAGCGCTGCATTAATATTAATTAAATATTTGTGATCTATCTAAAAGTATTTAAAGATTTTAAAATAATTTCATAATTTAAAGACTTATTAACAAAGTATTATTGTCTAATTTATAATAAAAAATGCGTTAATTAAAAAATTATCAAAGTATTAAATGATTTTAAGGGTTGTATTAAATTTAATTAAAAATTTTATCAATGCTTACCAAAGCAAGAAGGATATATGGTTTATTATAAGTACATATATAATTATCTGGTACGGGAATAACTGATCTCCGATGTTTCGACGTTTTATATGTACATTCTGTGTTTGATATAACTTTCACGGGTGCTTTCTCTTTAATTACCGGTATTTGACCAGTATTTGCAAAGCCACATCCTACAATTGTCAGTTTTTCTCCGACTAGCGCATTAATTGGACTAACTTTTGATAATGGTGTGGGAGTGATATCCAGTACACTTTCAGGTAACTAAACATCATATTAAAAAAATTAATTGTTTTAAAATATTATATTATGATATTCTTTTTAAAGTTATTTACTCTTATTATGCCAATATCATTATGTTCATGCACAGCGGTCAATTTATATATATTTATAAATGTTTTAAATGTTAACCACCATAAGGGGAAATAACTATGACTTAGCCTTATATCATGTGATCCAGCATTTACAACAAATCCAATTTCTCCAGCATTATTCAAACAATGTTCTGATGTCAAGAGATGCGTAGTCGATATAAAGGTTGCAGTACAGAAAACGTTCCGCTCAATCGAATTTTCTGGTATTTTCCGTACAAGGCATGCGACAGAAGAAAATTCATTTTCAACTACTTGTTTTATTTTCGAAGTACCGATTATTGCTTTTGCATTTATAAAATTATATTTATTATCTGAAATATACAAAATTTTTCTTTATAGTAATACAATAATATCTATTCTTAACTTGCTAATGTATTTTTTTTATATTTTATAGATAAAATTAATATTATTTTTAATTGCATACCAAATATTACATATTGAATAAACACAAAAAAAATTTTAGATTGCATTTTGAAAATAAAATATTTGAATAATAAATAGCTATGCATTAATTTTGTTTTCCTGATTTTAACAAAAAAAGTATTTCTATCTATATAAGTATTTTTTATATAGCTGCAAAAGCTATGAAATTTATCAACTTCGTTAAAAATCTATTAATTCTAAAAGAATATGTAATATTGTTTATTACGTTTATTATTTATTTATAATTATGACATAAAAATATTATAAAATGTTATTATATAATTCAAATATATAATAAATTATTTTATAATTATTTTATAATAAATTCTATTATATAATTAATAATGCCTCAAAAAAATAATAAACCCTTTATGCTATATACCAGCATCATTAAAAATATGTTCTTATAAATTTTATTGTTAAATTGTTAGTTTTAATTAACGATTTACACTATTATAGTAGCACCAAAAAATTTACATTTAAGAATTATTTTATGTTAGAAAATAGTTATAATAAAATTAACGTATCGAGTATTTAATATATATACATTAACATTCAAAAGAATATTTCTTAAAATCATTTATTTAAAAATCATATTATTAATTACATATTATTAACTACTAGCGGTTATTGTGTTTAAATAGAAGTTTAAAATTATAAAAATGATTAATAAGTATAGAAAAATTTTGCACTTTTTACATGAAACTGTTTTACAAATAACATCTATGACAGATATAAAATTAATAAAATATAAATTCATACAATTTTTACTTTTACTTAATATTTATTTTTTAACGATTTTTTTAACGCTCATCGAATTTCACAAAATTAGATTTCATTTAGTAAAAATTCGCATCAATTTTGATTTATTCTTATTTTATTCTAGATTCAAGACATTCTTATATCATTACTTGGACTGAATAATTTAATAATTAATAGGAAATTTTTTTTAATTGTTATAGAAATTATAAAAAAAAACTGATAAAATTAAAAAGTAAATTAAAATCTACTATTGTCGTTAAATAATAATATTTCAGCAATTATTCTTAGCAAAAAAATCTACTGTACATTCTATAAATTATTGTAAAATCTTATTATTCAAAATTTAACTATATAGCAAAATTTCCAATTAATTTAAATTCAAATAAAAACTATATAAAATTTAATTATATATATATATATATATAATTTCATGTTAAATAACATAAATATTATCAAATTTATTAAAAATAAAGCTGTAAATTAAAAAAATATAAACAACAGTTAGTTTTTAAAGTTACAATATGCTTATGTTAATTCATGATAATTGTAATAATTATTTAAGTAGATTTCTTTTAAATATTGTATTCAGCTTGAAGGAGTTAAAATACATAAATGTTATATAATATAATTTTATAGTTTGAATGTAAAATTGTAAACCTATTATACATATTATTATACTAAATTTAAATATAACGATAATATAATAGGAAAAGATTATATAGTTTTAGAAACTTTAATTATATTAGAAAATTCATCATTTATAAAAAAAGTTTTTGTAACATAAATAACGTTATAAATAATTCAATAACTTGATTAATTTAGAGAGCAAGTTTTTAAAATGATTTTCATCGATGTAAATATATTAAATTTTACTTTAATATCATTAGAGAAAATTAATAAAGTCATTCATTATACTAAAAAATACAAAAGAAATAGAAGTTATTAAAAATTTTATTTATTTAAAAATTGCTTCTGAAACTAATTATAACTCCTAAATTATAATATAATTGCATAATTATATTTTTCATTAGTGTTAAAACATAATTTTGGTATATATATTTATACATATATTATAAATAAATAGGTTAGTGGAAGTTTTATACAGCATTAAAACCTAAATTTCATTAATTTGTAATAAATTCAGTTTTTAACTATAATTATTATTTTGTATAATTAAAATTTTAAATTCTAAAGCTTTATAGTTTATAAATAAATTTATACTTAATTTTAGTCATATGTTTTTTATTTGATTGTAATAAATTACAGTACAGAAGACAATTAACTTTGAAAGTAGAAAAGAATATTTCTTTTACTATTACTTTTGCAAAATTTTCTAATTAGCAATTTCTTAAATATAGTATTTATGGATAATGAAAAAATTTAAAATGAAATCGTAAATATTGTTTATGAATAAAGTATTCAGAGATGATAATTATCTTTAGTTATTTAAAATTATATATTACTATTATAACAAGAATAGATAATACATATTTTTTATATTTGTTCAATAATATTATAAGTTCTTAAGTAGATGTTACTGATTATTATCGATGTATTTTCTAATAAATAAAATATGAAGGTTCTTTTTATAAATTTTAATGTCGATATGCAATATCAATATTCATCATTATTGAATTTTGAATTTATAAAATATGAAATTTATAAATGTTGCATAGCTTTTTTCTTTAATATATTTGTATATAGCAAAGAAAATTTTAAAAATATCATTAAAAATATTTACAATTTGTTATTTTTTAGAATTTAGTAAGCAAAAATATTAAAATTAAAAAAAATTAAATATCATATTTATATAATTAATAATATTATAAGATGTATTGTTATTTCTTGGTGTATTTCATCTAAAAATAACTTTATTTACATTTAAAATTATAAAATATTTAAATTAACTTCTTGATAGCCAAAAATTTTTATTAATATTTTAATAGGAAATAGCTTTAAATAAAACGATAGTAAATATAAAAATACAAAAAATTTAACGTGTACATTTGAAATATAATTGTGATCATTTTAAATTTTAAATGTAAATATTAGATCTCTCTTCTTATCTACAAATATGTTTGTAGATGATGAAATAAAAATTTAAATTCTTGTCAAAAAATATTTAAAAACCAATAAAAGTTGCTGTAGTTATTAATGAAGTTTGCCTATATAAGATATTGAAAAACATACAATTTCCTGAAAATCATCAAGAAAAACTAAAATGAAGTTTCAAATAGTACTTTCTTTTTTTATATCATTAAGTTTTAGTAAGTTAATTCTATTTTTTAATCAACTAAATAATACTCAATTTAATTAGTTTATACGATAATTTAATATCGTTCTCAAATTTTATTAAAAATTTTCAATATTATAAAGTAACATACAAACATAAAACATTTAACAAAAAGTGCATATATATGCATATTTTTTATCTAAAAAAGGCAGGAAATGTTTCATTTGATAAGTGACTTTCTAATATTATCTGAAATTTTTTTCAAAGTATTAATATTCAACGTTTAAATACAATATATACATATTTTTTCATATAATTAAAATTCATTAATTTAATTATAATAATTATTGATATTAATTTATTGATCATTAGCGATGATTACTTTATTGATATTAACTTGTTATAATGACAATTTTTAAATAAAAATCTTTATTATAAATAATTACTGCTCTATCATATATGAACAGAATGATTTTAAAACCCGATATCTAAATCAACGATAATATATTTTTTGATAATATATCTTATTGATACATACATTTTTTTAACAATATTCATATTGTAAAAACATACTGAGATCAATATTATAAAATTTGTTTTAATACTTAAAAGCATTAATTTTTTTATCTTTTGTTTAATGTTTTATAAATATATTCTTGTTTATTAATGATTTTGTTTTTTTAACATTTTTCTACCGCAAGTATTTTGATTATTTTACTAACATCGATTTTCTTTCTATTGTTATTATTTTGAAATGAATATATTTGTATTGTTATAAATTCGATTGTGGGGCTTGTAATTTATTTGGAAAACTTTTTGTCGATATATTTCTTTTTGTTTGTCGAAAAATAACTTATCAGAGACTTTTTTAAAATTCAACATTTTTATTCTGAATTTAATTAGTTATTACATAATAATTTTTTTTCAATCAATTTTTTCAACTTTACTTATTTAAAAGATGAGTAAATTTTTATAAAGTGTTCTTAACTAATTGCGAAAAATGTTACCACGTACTTAGAGATATTTGTCCCTCTCGTTAAAAGAAACTATTTTTGAAGTTTTAATTAAGTTAGAAATAATATATTCTAGCTTTCTATAAAGAATTTTATCTGCTATTATTATCTTTTATCACTTTTATATTATATAAATTTCTCTTTTGTAAAGGATAAATAATACGAGAATATTATTCTTGATTTTTTAGGTATTTTGGCTAAGAAACTAAGAATTATTGGTGGTCAAATTACTAATATAATGGAATTCCCTTTTCAAGTAGCAATATTAAATATATCAGCAAACTCATTGAAATGCAGTGGTTGCATTATTAGCAATAAACATATTGTTACTGCAGCTCATTGTGTTTATAGACAATTACATTCACAATTAAGAATTATTGCAGGTACAACAGATTTGAAAAATCGTTCTGATTCTATATTTACACTTCTTTACGTTAATATTCATCCATATTATACTGGAAAAATAACAGATGACACAGTAGTTGCCAATGATATTGCCATTATCACGGTACGTTAAAATTAATAAATAAGTCGTAACTGAATTACTTGAACTTTGATAAATATTTATTTAAGGAAATGCATTGTTTTAAATAAAATTTTTTTATATTTTTATTTTTAATTATGGTATTTTTTATTAACTGAAAATACAAATTATTATTAAATATAGTTTCTAAATATTTTTTTTAATGTTTAAATATCATCGTTCTCTTACATAGTTCTATAAATTTATTATAATGTTGTATTTTGTGTATAGTATAGTAACGAATAATAATATTATTTGATATTTTTATAGTATATTGTTAATATTTGATTTTTATGACTTGAAATTAATATAATAATATTTTAATTTAAAAATTGAACTCCATTAATTTGGTTCAATTATTTATTTGCCTATATATTTTAATAATGATATGAAATAAGGAATAAATTGAAAAATTAAAAATTATCTTTTTGTATTTTTAATTTTTACTACACAACTATGTACGTTTCAAATATATTCTTGAATCTACTAAAACTTTTGTCGAAATATATCTCTATGTATAAGTTAAAATATAAAATTAAAATTTATAGGTTTTGTTAAAAAATTTGATTTATCCAAAAAATCAATTTTTCTTTTTAGATACATGGTACTATCATTTTCAATGAATTTAAAAAAAAAATAGATTTGCCAACCAGAAACATTAATCCAGGTGAAAATCTTATTATTAGTGGCTGGGGATGGACAAATTATCCTACAAGCGAAATATCTGATAAGTTAAAAAAAGCATTAGTAAAAGTTATTAGTCATTCCGAATGTAGAAATCATTTTTTATTTCCGATTCGTAACGACCAAGTTTGTACACTGATGAAAAAAGGAATAGGTACATGCATCGTAAGTTTTTTAACTCTTAAAACTATTTTTTAACATAAAGATAGAATAATGATTAATAAATAATCATTTTAATTCGCACTAAAAACCAGTATTTAAACATCTATTTACTATAAGCAATTATAAAATGTCAAAGTAAGTCTAAAATTTTTTCTGTAAAATATTTTTATCAATATAGTAATAGTTTTATTGGGAATCGTAATAAAAAAATTCATCATTCCAATCATAAAAAGAGAAAAGAATTTTAGCTTTTAAAAATCACTGATGTCGCTATTTAATGTCATTAAATCTACTTAAAATGATAGTATAATCAAATAAAAATTTATCCTTATGAACCTAATATCAATACAAATTTATCAAAGGAAGTTAAAAAATTGATTTATGTCTAAACTTTAATAAATATATTTATTAGCAAAACTATATATTTATATAACATTATATTTTTAACCGTAACTATTTTATAAAAAGAAATGGTACAAACATGAAATCAGTATTTGAAAAGTCACCATAATTTCAATAAAATTTAAACATAATATTAGCAAATCTTTATCGTATCATGTTCTAGTATACATATTACTTTATATATTTATTAACTATTTTAATGAAAAACTGCTAATATAACAATAATGTTTATTACAATTATAATAATATCTTTTTAAAAAGATATTCATCTAAAAAAGTATTAATGATTTTGCAATTGTTATTATGGTGTAGTTAAATGAAAGAAAATATATACAATTTTAAAGGGTGATAGCGGAGGACCAGTGACCAGGAATGGTAAACTCGTTAGTATAATTTCTTTCAATGTTCCTTGTGGAGAAGGAGCCCCTGATGTACACACAAATGTTTATAGCTACCTTAATTTTATTCGTTCCGTTGTAAGATACATTTAATTTTATAATTCCTTAAATTATTGTAATCATTGAATAAATATAAATATTATAGAATTTAAAAAGTGCTTTTTCATATTCTGTTTTATAAGTATAGTTTAAAAGTTGTAAATATAAGAAATAAATTAATCCATTGAAATAATAATTACAGTCATATTTATGTATAATTAACTATATAATGTAAATTTACGTAGACAATAGGAAGACGGCGGTTTTTTTGAGGGACTTATTAATAATTGTATATATTAATAATTATTATTTATTAATAATTGTCTGTTTTACATTGGCCTTATTAGATAAGGAATTATACATATATATACTGTTTTATGTTGTATTTTCATTATTATCGATGTTAAAAGATAATTTTTTTTCATATGAACATAAAAAATATTGCATTATTCTCATTATATTAGATCTTAGTAATTCTAAACTAGAATATTTCATTCACTCCCTTTATGATCAAAACATTTTTTATTAATATTACTGATGATTAAAATACACAATTCCTATTTAAAATCAATAATATGATTAAAAAATATATACAGCTTAAAATTACTATAATATTATATAATTATAAATTTATTCTATAATTAAAATCATAACATACAATAACTCGATGCTAGAGGCCACGTAGTAAATAAGATAGATAAAAGTCATTTTTTGTTCGTAGTATATTTAACTCAAAAAATTCCTATGTATAATTAAAGATAATGAAGCTAAAAGCAGCCAATAGCCTTATATACTACATCATACTTAAACTTTTCATAAAAATTATAATTATAACGTACAATATAGATTCCGCTGATATTTACCTTTGTCACAATAACAAGAACTTTTTATCTTTTACAAAAGAGAAATTTATATAATATAAAAGTGATAAAAGATAATAATAGCAGATAAAATTCTTTATAGAAAGCTAGAATATATTATTTCTAACTTAATTAAAACTTCAAAAATAGTTTCTTTTAACGAGAGGGACAAATATCTCTAAGTACGTGGTAACATTTTTCGCAATTAGTTAAGAACACTTTATAAAAATTTACTCATCTTTTAAATAAGTAAAGTTGAAAAAATTGATTGAAAAAAAATTATTATGTAATAACTAATTAAATTCAGAATAAAAATGTTGAATTTTAAAAAAGTCTCTGATAAGTTATTTTTCGACAAACAAAAAGAAATATATCGACAAAAAGTTTTCCAAATAAATTACAAGCCCCACAATCGAATTTATAACAATACAAATATATTCATTTCAAAATAATAACAATAGAAAGAAAATCGATGTTAGTAAAATAATCAAAATACTTGCGGTAGAAAAATGTTAAAAAAACAAAATCATTAATAAACAAGAATATATTTATAAAACATTAAACAAAAGATAAAAAAATTAATGCTTTTAAGTATTAAAACAAATTTTATAATATTGATCTCAGTATGTTTTTACAATATGAATATTGTTAAAAAAATGTATGTATCAATAAGATATATTATCAAAAAATATATTATCGTTGATTTAGATATCGGGTTTTAAAATCATTCTGTTCATATATGATAGAGCAGTAATTATTTATAATAAAGATTTTTATTTAAAAATTGTCATTATAACAAGTTAATATCAATAAAGTAATCATCGCTAATGATCAATAAATTAATATCAATAATTATTATAATTAAATTAATGAATTTTAATTATATGAAAAAATATGTATATATTGTATTTAAACGTTGAATATTAATACTTTGAAAAAAATTTCAGATAATATTAGAAAGTCACTTATCAAATGAAACATTTCCTGCCTTTTTTAGATAAAAAATATGCATATATATGCACTTTTTGTTAAATGTTTTATGTTTGTATGTTACTTTATAATATTGAAAATTTTTAATAAAATTTGAGAACGATATTAAATTATCGTATAAACTAATTAAATTGGGTATTATTTAGTTGATTAAAAAATAGAATTAACTTACTAAAACTTAATGATATAAAAAAAGAAAGTACTATTTGAAACTTCATTTTAGTTTTTCTTGATGATTTTCAGGAAATTGTATGTTTTTCAATATCTTATATAGGCAAACTTCATTAATAACTACAGCAACTTTTATTGGTTTTTAAATATTTTTTGACAAGAATTTAAATTTTTATTTCATCATCTACAAACATATTTGTAGATAAGAAGAGAGATCTAATATTTACATTTAAAATTTAAAATGATCACAATTATATTTCAAATGTACACGTTAAATTTTTTGTATTTTTATATTTACTATCGTTTTATTTAAAGCTATTTCCTATTAAAATATTAATAAAAATTTTTGGCTATCAAGAAGTTAATTTAAATATTTTATAATTTTAAATGTAAATAAAGTTATTTTTAGATGAAATACACCAAGAAATAACAATACATCTTATAATATTATTAATTATATAAATATGATATTTAATTTTTTTTAATTTTAATATTTTTGCTTACTAAATTCTAAAAAATAACAAATTGTAAATATTTTTAATGATATTTTTAAAATTTTCTTTGCTATATACAAATATATTAAAGAAAAAAGCTATGCAACATTTATAAATTTCATATTTTATAAATTCAAAATTCAATAATGATGAATATTGATATTGCATATCGACATTAAAATTTATAAAAAGAACCTTCATATTTTATTTATTAGAAAATACATCGATAATAATCAGTAACATCTACTTAAGAACTTATAATATTATTGAACAAATATAAAAAATATGTATTATCTATTCTTGTTATAATAGTAATATATAATTTTAAATAACTAAAGATAATTATCATCTCTGAATACTTTATTCATAAACAATATTTACGATTTCATTTTAAATTTTTTCATTATCCATAAATACTATATTTAAGAAATTGCTAATTAGAAAATTTTGCAAAAGTAATAGTAAAAGAAATATTCTTTTCTACTTTCAAAGTTAATTGTCTTCTGTACTGTAATTTATTACAATCAAATAAAAAACATATGACTAAAATTAAGTATAAATTTATTTATAAACTATAAAGCTTTAGAATTTAAAATTTTAATTATACAAAATAATAATTATAGTTAAAAACTGAATTTATTACAAATTAATGAAATTTAGGTTTTAATGCTGTATAAAACTTCCACTAACCTATTTATTTATAATATATGTATAAATATATATACCAAAATTATGTTTTAACACTAATGAAAAATATAATTATGCAATTATATTATAATTTAGGAGTTATAATTAGTTTCAGAAGCAATTTTTAAATAAATAAAATTTTTAATAACTTCTATTTCTTTTGTATTTTTTAGTATAATGAATGACTTTATTAATTTTCTCTAATGATATTAAAGTAAAATTTAATATATTTACATCGATGAAAATCATTTTAAAAACTTGCTCTCTAAATTAATCAAGTTATTGAATTATTTATAACGTTATTTATGTTACAAAAACTTTTTTTATAAATGATGAATTTTCTAATATAATTAAAGTTTCTAAAACTATATAATCTTTTCCTATTATATTATCGTTATATTTAAATTTAGTATAATAATATGTATAATAGGTTTACAATTTTACATTCAAACTATAAAATTATATTATATAACATTTATGTATTTTAACTCCTTCAAGCTGAATACAATATTTAAAAGAAATCTACTTAAATAATTATTACAATTATCATGAATTAACATAAGCATATTGTAACTTTAAAAACTAACTGTTGTTTATATTTTTTTAATTTACAGCTTTATTTTTAATAAATTTGATAATATTTATGTTATTTAACATGAAATTATATATATATATATATATAATTAAATTTTATATAGTTTTTATTTGAATTTAAATTAATTGGAAATTTTGCTATATAGTTAAATTTTGAATAATAAGATTTTACAATAATTTATAGAATGTACAGTAGATTTTTTTGCTAAGAATAATTGCTGAAATATTATTATTTAACGACAATAGTAGATTTTAATTTACTTTTTAATTTTATCAGTTTTTTTTTATAATTTCTATAACAATTAAAAAAAATTTCCTATTAATTATTAAATTATTCAGTCCAAGTAATGATATAAGAATGTCTTGAATCTAGAATAAAATAAGAATAAATCAAAATTGATGCGAATTTTTACTAAATGAAATCTAATTTTGTGAAATTCGATGAGCGTTAAAAAAATCGTTAAAAAATAAATATTAAGTAAAAGTAAAAATTGTATGAATTTATATTTTATTAATTTTATATCTGTCATAGATGTTATTTGTAAAACAGTTTCATGTAAAAAGTGCAAAATTTTTCTATACTTATTAATCATTTTTATAATTTTAAACTTCTATTTAAACACAATAACCGCTAGTAGTTAATAATATGTAATTAATAATATGATTTTTAAATAAATGATTTTAAGAAATATTCTTTTGAATGTTAATGTATATATATTAAATACTCGATACGTTAATTTTATTATAACTATTTTCTAACATAAAATAATTCTTAAATGTAAATTTTTTGGTGCTACTATAATAGTGTAAATCGTTAATTAAAACTAACAATTTAACAATAAAATTTATAAGAACATATTTTTAATGATGCTGGTATATAGCATAAAGGGTTTATTATTTTTTTGAGGCATTATTAATTATATAATAGAATTTATTATAAAATAATTATAAAATAATTTATTATATATTTGAATTATATAATAACATTTTATAATATTTTTATGTCATAATTATAAATAAATAATAAACGTAATAAACAATATTACATATTCTTTTAGAATTAATAGATTTTTAACGAAGTTGATAAATTTCATAGCTTTTGCAGCTATATAAAAAATACTTATATAGATAGAAATACTTTTTTTGTTAAAATCAGGAAAACAAAATTAATGCATAGCTATTTATTATTCAAATATTTTATTTTCAAAATGCAATCTAAAATTTTTTTTGTGTTTATTCAATATGTAATATTTGGTATGCAATTAAAAATAATATTAATTTTATCTATAAAATATAAAAAAAATACATTAGCAAGTTAAGAATAGATATTATTGTATTACTATAAAGAAAAATTTTGTATATTTCAGATAATAAATATAATTTTATAAATGCAAAAGCAATAATCGGTACTTCGAAAATAAAACAAGTAGTTGAAAATGAATTTTCTTCTGTCGCATGCCTTGTACGGAAAATACCAGAAAATTCGATTGAGCGGAACGTTTTCTGTACTGCAACCTTTATATCGACTACGCATCTCTTGACATCAGAACATTGTTTGAATAATGCTGGAGAAATTGGATTTGTTGTAAATGCTGGATCACATGATATAAGGCTAAGTCATAGTTATTTCCCCTTATGGTGGTTAACATTTAAAACATTTATAAATATATATAAATTGACCGCTGTGCATGAACATAATGATATTGGCATAATAAGAGTAAATAACTTTAAAAAGAATATCATAATATAATATTTTTAAAACAATTAATTTTTTTAATATGATGTTTAGTTACCTGAAAGTGTACTGGATATCACTCCCACACCATTATCAAAAGTTAGTCCAATTAATGCGCTAGTCGGAGAAAAACTGACAATTGTAGGATGTGGCTTTGCAAATACTGGTCAAATACCGGTAATTAAAGAGAAAGCACCCGTGAAAGTTATATCAAACACAGAATGTACATATAAAACGTCGAAACATCGGAGATCAGTTATTCCCGTACCAGATAATTATATATGTACTTATAATAAACCATATATCCTTCTTGCTTTGGTAAGCATTGATAAAATTTTTAATTAAATTTAATACAACCCTTAAAATCATTTAATACTTTGATAATTTTTTAATTAACGCATTTTTTATTATAAATTAGACAATAATACTTTGTTAATAAGTCTTTAAATTATGAAATTATTTTAAAATCTTTAAATACTTTTAGATAGATCACAAATATTTAATTAATATTAATGCAGCGCTTTTAAATAAAAATCATTTTATTTTTTGATACACACAAAAATTATTTATTTAATTAATTAAATATAAATTAAATTTCAAAATATCTTTAAATTTCACAATTTTTATATAAATATAAATAGTTCGAAATACAAATAAAATGAGATTTTTTTTTATTAAATTTTTTATTAAATCAATGTCTTTATGTTGATCTATACAAAAATTATAAATAAAATTATATAAGAAATAAATATATGTAAAAATTTAGAATCTATACTGATTCATACATATTTTAATATTTAATACCAAATTTTTATTTTAACATTTTTACTATTAAATAATTTATACATTTTCGTTTTTGATAATTAATAATGGAATATATATTTATAAAAAATATAGCATATCATAATGAAAATATTGACCCTTATACTTTTTTTAAAACATTTTCAAATTCATAAAATTAAATTATTAAATAAAGCATGAAATAAAGTATGAAATTTACTGTAAGCTTTTATTCAAGAATATATTTAAATACTATATTTTCAATATCATACATAATTAGTTAGTTTAGTCGTATTATATTTGAAATAAAACTGTAATAATATAATACGAAAATCAAAATTAATCGTAAATTTTCATATTTGATATTAGTTTTTATATAAAAATAAGTCTAATTTTAGGGTGACTTTGGCGGACCACTTTTATACAACGGTGAATTAGTAGGAATTAATATAGGATTAAATCCACTTGAGGGAAATCTGGATGATCCAAAAAAGAAAAATCTTCATTTAAGTATTAATGATTACGATCATTTTATCCAGTATAACTTGTGCATATAAAATATTATTTTTAATAAAAAAAGTAAATATTGTTAATAAGAATTAGTATGTAAATAAAATTCAAAGACTAAATTATAATTATTAATAATATATTATATTATTATTTGTTATGTTGTACAAAAGTAAATTTCCTATGTATGACACATTATAATTCGAAGTTAAAGTTTATTTTTTTCAAATTATATTCTAAATATCCTATACATTTTCAAATTTCCCTTTTGAGCGAAACCGATATTTAAATAGTATACTATTGCTAATAATTGGTAATTGTAATAACTAATTTCTATAAATGTTACAATAACTACGTAGAAAAAAATATCTTTTTTGTAAAAAAACAAGAGAAATAAAAATGGTTCATAATTACTAATTAATTTAATTCTGTATATTCTATAATGTCCTTTCCTCCCCGATCCTCATACTATGTAAAATGATTCAATGACTATATAGCTTATGGATTACTTACTTTTGCATATTTGGATAGCGTCCTCTGGTGTTTAGGTAGCTACTTATAACATTGTTGCCGAATATTAACTTCTAAGCGACTGCTATACTGTATATTAATACATAATTTAAGTTGAATCTTAAGTACTTTGAGTTCTAATATTAGAGGTATTAACAAATATTACTAAAATAATAAAATAATATTATCACTTATATAATATAAGTAATACCAGAGAAAAAAGAAAGTAATATATTTTTATTGGATGATCAGATAATATTGTAAATTTTATATAAAATTATTAAAAAAATACAAATAATGACACTAAGTTTTTAATTATCGTATTAATACTGATATTCAAATCTATATATTCAAAAAGTTTTATAAAATAATTATTCCAAGAAAATTATTATTTTTTTATTTAAATGCATAAGCATCTATAATATATATATATATAATAAAAACATTTAAATGCGATTTATTTATTCATTGTATTTATCTACTCATACGATTTTCTTGTATAGCTATTTATATAATATTTTTCTGTATTAAGCAATATACATATTTACATAAAAATGTATTATTATTATTATTATTATATTATATTTTTTTTTTTCTTGAAGTTTAACAATAATGAAAATATGTATTGTTGTTGTATTTATATATCTGGCTCTGAGTGTGTGTGTATGTGATTGCACATTTGTTATCAGTAGTATGTAATTAAATATATGTAAGAATTCGACTTCTGTGAAATAGACATTACATAAATGCATTTTTTATTATTATATTTATTAATAGTTGTAATAATATCATATAAAAATATTATATAATTTTAAATATTTTATTTTATAAAATCAATCGGTTAATACTGATTTTAATATGACGATTATTTAAATCATTCAATTCGCGCTATATCATAATTTTAATAACATATTTTGAAAAAATAAAATGTCTGTAATAATATATAAATATACAAAAATAAATAATTAAATTATTATCATACCATAAAATCAACAATAATTTACAGTTTTTACACGGGTTTTAAGAATCTAATGACTTTTTTACGATATTTGATAAATTTCTCAATATTTGCAAGTATTGAGTAGTTTTATATACGTACAATTATTTTTTTCATTTTGTTTATATTGTAAAAATTAAAATTAAATTAATTTATGTATTTATTAATTTGATTTATACAAAATTTTTCTATTCAAAATGCAACATATAATTTTTCTTTATCTAATTAGATTTTTAATATTTGGTAAGCAAAAAAAATATTAAATTCTTTTTATAAAATTTGTATAAATGTAAATATTAATCATATAATTTAAAAAAATATTTATATATTTTAGATGGCAAATATCATTTTTCAAATGCAAAAGCAGTAATCGGTGAAAAATCTAAACTACTTAAAGAAAATGAATTTTCGTCAGTTGCATGTCTTTTCAATATTGGACAAGTTTCAGAAAATGTATTTTGTACCGCAACGTTTATTTCATATGCTCATTTATTAACAAGTGCTCGTTGTTTGCTTTCTACCGGAGAAAAAGGTTTAATTGTAAAAGCTGGATCATTTGATCTAAGATTTGGGGATAAATATTATCCATTATGGTGGGTGACGTATGATCAATATATTAAGATACAAAAAATACCCCAACTACATCCAGATAATGATATTGGAATAATAAGAGTAATTTATTTTAAAAATATTATATAATATAATTTTATAATAAATTCAGTATATTTCATAACACAATAAATTAAAGTACTTTGTAGTAAATATAGTATAGTAACTAATATTTTATTGTAATAAATATTAAAAAATCATCTTAAAAATTGAATTTTTTTTAGTTGCCCGAAGCTGTGACAAATATCACTCCATCACCCATATCAAAAATTAATCATAATAAACTATTTGGATTGAAACTTCAGGTAGTGGGATGTGCTATTCCCGAGGCTGGTACTGTAATATCATCGATGATTAAAAAGAAGGGAAATTTTAAAATTTTAGAACATGATAAATGTTCGACTGATGCGATAAGACTTCGGGGACAAAATGTTCCTGTTCCTAAACATTTTTTGTGCACTATGAGCAAACCGTATATTCTTCTCGAAAAAGTAAGTATTGATATTTTAGTGCTAATTATGATATTGAAAATTATAATTTATTGATTTTAATACTTTTTAAAATAAATTTGGCCAAAACTACTATTTATAAAAATATTATTTAAAATTTATATATATATTGTAAGAAGCTGATTATTATTCATTTAAAAATTAGAAAAGATTTTAATATATAATGGTGAATTATTTAAATATAGAATAAAAAATATTGTTATTGCTTGTGTGTTTTATTTTTATGTTAAAAATTTTAATTAACTCATTTCTTCAAATGAATATTTGAGATGGATTATATAAAATATTATTAATAATACGATCAAAAGTAATTTCTAAATAATTCTTAAAAATAATATAATTCGTTAATAAATGTAATAATTATTATAAACGTTTTAATATTATAGAATATTTTTTATTTTATTTTTGCTGTTAATTGAATTATTATATATATAATTATCAACCTTTATAATAAATGCATTTTTAATATTTTAAACAAATAATATTTAATATGGTTTATTAAATAATGACTAATTCACAAATATAGAATAGAATATCTGAATGTTGATTTATATATTATGTATTTCATAAAACTGTAATACACATTCAAAATAATAGAACTCATATTACTATAACATGAGAGTTTAATTTACTTTTAAATTTCATATGTATATAGAAAATACAGTATTTTGAATATGAGATAATGTTCATTCATTGTATATATTAACTATATTAACAGTTAATCAAAAATTATCTGAATTTAAAGTATGATATAAAAAAGCATAAATATACATAGATTTCATATTATGTGTTAATTAAAACAAGCTTCTATTTTAGGTTGATTATGGCGGTCCACTTCTATTCAATGGTGAGCTTCTGGCAATAAATATAGGACTGTCTCCTGTTAAACCAAATGTACCAAATTCAGAAAAAATAAATCTTCATTTAAGTATTCAAGATTATAAAGAATTTATTAATTTTCATTCATATATTTAATTTATTGTAGTCTTTTAAGACTGATTAATAAAGGTATTTAAGAATAATTATGAGTATGAAAATAAAAAGACTTTTTAGTATTCTTATTATTTTGTATGTATACAATATAATATAATATAATATAATATAATATAATATAATATAATATAATATAATATAATATAATATAATATAATATAATATAATATAGTATAGTATAATATAGTATAATTATATATATATATATATATATATATAATCGTATGATACGATACGATACGATATAATATAAAATGATGACATATTTTAATATAATATAACTATTTCTATTGTAAAAATTTAATTCCAACAAAATAAAAGACTTAAATATTTTATTTTAGATGTCGTTATCCTATTTTTTGTATTAATATACGCGATACCGATTTATTTAAAATTTGAAAATTTTTCGAGTCAGTTACAGCATTATGAATATTATTTTTTGTTACGAATAAAGAATAATCATGTAATTATTATTTTAATGTGATTTAAATCAATTAAATATATAAGTAACGGTATTTATTTTATTTTATAAAAAATTTCCATTTATGATTGTATGTTATTAATGAATTTACATTAAGTTTTAGTAAAGAGTTAGAAATGTAATTTGATATTACTTGAACGTTTTTATAAAAATTCTTAACTTGTCATAAACAAGTAATCACAGTATTTTAATATATTCATCATTTTACATAAATTATCTTTTTATTTTATTGAAATATAATTAATATATTAAATAATAATATAATAGACTAATATAATGAAAATCATTGATTTTAAATCATTGTATTATATTGTAGTCTATATGTAATATAAATTATTGGTAAAATTGTTAAAGGTAGTCAGATTATAAAACTAATAATTCATTTAAACCAACATATCTGTTATTGATAAAAGCTATAATCACGTCCTTTCGAATTAGTTTATAGTTTGAATAATGATTCTGATTCCAATTTAATTCGCTTAATTATACATATTTATATTAATTTAAAATTATTTTTTATGAATAGAAAAACGGTATTAAAATCTCTAATAGTGGTAGACGTACTATGTGTAGAAACATTTTTATATTCAATCAGATCATTATAATGGTGTAAATTCAAAAAGTATAAAATTATTATGAATAAATAATACGATCGTCTAATAATAAAATGTAATTAGATTGAGCTAATTAGATTAGATTAATTTTCAATTAAATTCTTTTCCTATTTTTATAACGAAGAATTAATAGAATATTAAATACAAGTACTTTTTAAAAGTAGAACAATAAATATATATTAATATCTATTATTAATTTCTATTAAATATATAATTTGTACAGCAAAATACATCTTTTTTTTAATGAAGAAAATAATTTCTTTTCAAATTAATTTAACAATCTCTTCCTTAATACGAATAAGTTTTTAATAGTTAGATTTTGAAAAAATTTGGGAAAGTAAACATTAATATTAAAAATAAATTTACTACAAAAATTTTATAATATAATCTATGAAATATAATCATTGATATTCGAATAAATATATGTGTACAATTGCGTTTTAAAAATCACGAAACTTCTTATTTAATGTTATCGATACACTTTCAATGATATAGAACATGTATTTCTTCATAAGATATAGACCATTAATAACATTAAAATTTTATAACATAATATCTGATGTAATATCTCAAATTTGAGGAAATATTCATACAAAATTACATTTTTAAATTCAGTATTTAACGAATTACTTATTTTTTAAAACTTTTTAAGATTCTGCACTTTTAGATATAAATAGAATATGATTTATTTATTATTAAAAAAATATAAAATATTAAATATGGAATATAATTTTTCTACATTTGATACAATACACCATTTTTTATTAATAAATTTATGACGAAAGGGTAAACGTTCGGTGAAAATTCATAAAAAAATTGATTCGATAAGCATCGCGATCGCGTAAGAATATTTTTATTTAACAAATTAACTAATATTTAACTCGAATGTTTCTTTCACTTCGATTAAAATACGTTTTATAATTTTATGTTACTTATGTAATATCTATACAGACTTTTATGATTCAGGTAGTTTCGTTTAACACTGTAAAATTAAATAAAATTGAAATATATAAGTATATGTAAATGTTAAATTTTTACAAATAATTAATTCTAGAACTAAATAAATATAATTCTGAAAATGAAAATACAATTTATTCTGATATCATCCATTTTAGATATATTAATAAATGTTAAATAAAAAAACATTTTTCAATTGATATGAAAAAATGTTTTTATAATATTGGTAAAAAATAATTTTTTTTTACTTTGTTAGATTTAAAAACTAAATTTTTATGAATTACAATAGATAATAACAGAATGAAATAAGTTAAAAACGAACGTTTAAAATAAAAATAATAATTTTAAGTGCTTAACCAAGCCAGTTTACTTGGAACGTAATTGAAATTATTATCTATCTGAATTATTTTATTGTGATTATTTATCAGAAGCAATTTCCAAGTTTAGCATACGCAACTTTATTTTATAATAACACAATTTTCGCTTTCTTTATATATTGTGCATGTAAATTTGGGACAAATGAAAAAATTAAATTAATTAATTAATTTAAAAAATTAATTAAAAAATGAAAAAAATTTGGAAAAAGAAAAATATATCAAATTATACTTATTTATATTTATTTTATGAGTGAGAAATTAAAGTTTATGTTAATAAATATGTCCGACTAATAATTTAATTTGATTTATAATAATTTTTAATCGTATCTAACTGTATAAATTAGTTTTCATACTTATTATTGATATTCTTATTATCAACATAATAACTTTGAAATAATTAAAATTTTCATAATAAAAATTTAATATATGTGATGTAAATGAAACCACTATAAAACATACATTATAGTGAATACGAACAAAAGTTGTTTAGACATGCACATCAGTCTCTTACGAAGCTATAATAATTGTTGTCGTTCAGTCCTATTCAACAAAGTAATTGAATCGGTTTGGCCCTATCTTTAATTTTCTACCAACGTAAAATTAGAGACAAATATATTTATCACCTTCTTATAAAATTCATTTAAGGGGGATAATTTAATTAATTTACGCTTCAGGCTTATTATTCCTATCGTTGGCCCCTTCTTGAAACCATTTTTCAACAATGTCTTTATTACTCTCTTATCGTGGTTCCTTAATTCTTACTAAGATTATTCGACGATACTTTCCTAAACTCTAGATTTTTTATCTACATAGATATTTGATAATATTTCTTAGAATACGAACATTGCGTTAAATCATCAGTTATATTAGTAAATTTTTCGTTATAACTATAAACGTCTTAAATTTTTTAAACAAATAATGTTTATTTAAATTCAAATAAAATTTAATACGAATTTTTAGTAAATTCAATAATGAAACTTTGATATATTTACTAAATTCTTAATTAAATAAATAGATTCTTTTTTTCAATAATAAAATTTTCAAACAATTCTCAATTTTATAATATTATTGTCAATCTAAATTTTTTTAAATTTTGATTTAATTTTATTTATGAATTAAAAATTGTAGACAAATTTATTTTTCCTTATCAATAATATTCAACATAATATAATGAAATTAATTAAATTATATCGATAAAATTCTAGTAAAATGTATTTTAATTCGAATTTTAATTTTATTTGCATAAATTGTATTAAGATCAACTTTATTAAATAATAAATTTAAATGTGTAATATTATTATTATTTATATTATATAAATATGGTTAAAAAATATGCTTACAAAATTTGATATTCAATAATTTTATAATATTTGTTTAATGTATAATTATACATTCTTATAAACAACTAAAATTACAGTTTCAAAATTCATATTTAAAATACGTAATAAATCTATCTGATTAAATATAATTTTATAAAGTTATTTTATAAATCTTAATTTATTATTTTCATCTTTTAAACTGTTAAATATTTATATTTTAACTATATTTATAATAAAAAAATTTTATTATTTACGGAAAAACAAAAATAAGTTTGATTTTTTATAGTTGTGGATAATGATGACGCCGACGACGACGACGACGACGACGATGATGATGATGATGATGATGATAACATATATAATATGTTACATAATTAATAACATAATAATATAATATAACATATATAATATATAATATGATGATGATAATATATAAAATTACATGTATACATATAAATTTTTTATCTAAAATTACATCATATACATGACGTAATATATAATAATTTTAAATCGTAAATACATAATGCATTAAAAATTAACAAATATAACTAAAATATCGAAGTGTAAAAGAGTTTTTTCATCATTTACAGATTAAACGTTTATTGTTGCATACAAAATTCTATTCAGCTGTAAAAACAGTTATATTTAAATAACAAGAAAAATTACTTACCTATTTGCTAAACGAAACGTGTAAATTTGAAATATTTTTATATTTGTGTTACAAAAATGCTAAAATTTCTTTAACTTTGACAATCTAATAATCAATAATATTAATAAGAATTTTACGTTTTCCGTAACAATACATAAATAATATATTATTAATGATCTAAGAAACAGTTTACCGATGAAAGTGTAATAAGATTTATGTAATGGATTAATCTTACAATCTCTTCCTAGACCTATCTTATTATTTACATTTTAATATATAATCAAAATAAAGATGCGAATTTTTATGTATTAACTTATAAAGTTATGTTAGAACTAAATTAAAGAATGAAATATAAAAATAAAAAAATTCGATATTAATATAAAAAATCAATGTAGGCGTTTAAAAATAATTTTATCGATAACTAAAAAATATTTAAAAATATAATTTTAATACTTTTAAATAACAAACATTTCTTATTTAAAATAGGAACTTTTTGTGAATTATTAAAAATAAACAAGTTCTCTGGTTGATTAAACGCTTTAATTAGTTACTTACTCATTATCGCAATAAAATGCATAAGTTTCTTTAGTGCAAAATAGCTATAAAATTAATTCGTGACTTTACATATAACATTATTGTTATTTATGTTTCGTCAAAATTAATTGCGCGTTAAATAATTTTATTTAATATGAAAATATATTTATGCTATATAAATGATATAAATTAAAAATTGAAATATACAATATCTAAAATTATAAACAAAATACTAACTTTAATTGTTATAAAATTTCTTACATATAAAATATACATAAATTTTTATATCGTTTACATTTTCGTACATTTTCTGTAAATACCTGATTTTTTTATCTACACGAATATTTTAATAACTATAATATAGTTTGAAATAAAAATATAAATATTTAATAATTTAAATAAGAAAATACTTTATTATCAAATAAACATACATTAGTTGATAAACAAAAAATTATTTTTTCTGGTATGGTAGATATAAAGTGAATTAAAAAATTCTCAATTTAAAATCTCGAATTGATTAGATGTTTATCAAAATTTAATTGTATATAGATTTCTTGTTTTTAAGTCATATCTATAGTATTAAAATAATATAAAAATATTAACGGAACGTAGATTTATATTACTAATAAAAGTTAAGGACATAAGGAGGTAATAGAAGGGTTATGAAACGAAATCCTTATATTAATTTATTATACTGATATATATTAATTATTATTATTTTATGTAATATTTATACTAATATATTGTTATTTTTATTTAATAAATACATGACTAATGTATTAAATTGATATTTCAACAAAATTAATTTTTTTTTTATTTTTTTTAATTAACATATTTTTTAGTATTTAAAATGTAGAAAAATAAATTTTTAGTGAAATTTTACTTTTGCTATTTACTATTATTTTAAAAATTATTATTGCTTCGTTTTCGTCTAAAATTAATTATTATATCTAATACACTTACTATTTATTTCGTATAGTTATTTTGTATCATCATCATCATCATCATCATCATCATCATCCTTCAAATGTAATTAATATATTCTTGAATATTTTAAAATATAAAGGGAAAAATTTAAATATTAAAATGGAATCATGAAATATTAATATTGATTCTAAACTATCACTGTTTAAAATATGTATATTTAATGTTTTGATTACTTTTTATATAAAATGTAAACAAAAGCGTTATCCACTATTATATTATATAAATACGGTTAGTTGAAAATGCGTTCTTATTTACCGGCAATAATTTTTCATCAATGATAATTAGTACTTAAAAAAGAATTGATTTCATGAAGCAGCAAATTAAATAAAATTTTAACAATTTTTTATTAAAAAAAAATTAAAAATGAAACAAAATTAAACGATCTAATTACTTATTTATCGGTATTAATTCAACGTTTTTTAAATTTAGATTTTTATCATGCTCTAAGAAAAATTGATAGAGGCAATCTTTACACTTGCATGCGTCAATTTGTATAAATTGTTTCGAATAATAATATGGATTTTTATTAATAAAAAATAAATCTTAATGTTATGAATATTTTATACTAATGTAAATTAAGTTAAAATGAAAGTAATTTTTTATACTGTTTAAAATAATTTAAAAAATATAAATGTATAAAATGTTTTTTTTGATGAATACTAAGTTCTTATTTTTTATTTTATAAAAAATGGTAATAGAGAAAATAAAAAAATTATATAGCTAAATTAGATACATTATGAAGAATATATTAATTGTTGTATTTTTACTCAATTTACACTTTTGTTAGTTGTACTAGATGTAGATATACAGAATAAAAGCTATAGTATCACAGAAGTTGTATAAACAATAAGATATATAGTACCGTGAAGAGTTGTGTAAATTAAGCTTTTTAAATTGTATAAATAAAGTAAAGTTATACGTTCATTGGTGCTTAAATGCGTGCACGATACGAATATAGAGTAATTTTACGCGCGTATATAAATACAAAATGTCTAAAGCCTTTTTATTTATGTTCAATATAAACATGAAGTGCTATTTTCTCCACTTTTCATCTGATAAACTTGCACTTTTAACAAAGAAAAAATTGTTGTATCTATACAATAAACATGACATTTTTGGTAATTATATTTTTGATTTTTCTGCATAAGAAATAATTATAATGTGTTTCACACATAAATTCACTAGCACGCACATAATACACAAAGCAAGAAAAATATTATTTTTTATTATTTTTATTTTCTGATTAAAAATAAGTTGTCATCAATTTAGAGCTATATACATAAATTCATGTTTAACCAGTATTTAAACTCCGAGTTTAAATGTTTAAGATATGGAAAAATCATTACAGTAATATAATTAATAAATAATATAGCTTTAAATACTAAATATAAAAGTTGATAATAATTTGGAAAATAATTTTTAGAAAATGCTTGTATGCAGTTATTTCTCGATTATTTATTAGAAAAAAATCCATTTCATATAAAATATTATACTTACAAACATTTTAGGTAAAATTATTTAAAATAAATATTTTCTTCGAGATATTAATTTTATATGGGTATGGAAAATATATTTATAGTTCATATATAAATTTAATTTTTAATTGAAAGTAAATCTATTATAAAATTTTTTTATTTCGGTTTTTAGAGTTTTATTTTAAAATGTTTTTAAAATTTTGTAAGCGTTACAGTTTCTTTGCGCGTGCGCATGATTCGAATAAAAAAAATATCATCAAATTATGATTTAGGTGCAGAGTAAATTTAAAATGAGTACGAATACATTTTTGGAACTAATAACCATAACGATTATGTTTGATATTTATTAAAATATTAATTTTTGTATATATGATGAAATTATATTTGCCTATTTTTTAAAAGAAAAAAATTTAGATGAAATAAAAAGTATTTTGAGAGAATTCAATTTAAAAATAATAACGATATACATATTAAAAATTTGCAATCTAGTATAGTTAAATTTACAATTACGAGCATAAGTTAAAGAGAGACGAATGGAGTATCAATTGAATAACGTAACTGAAACTCTATGATGATATTGTAAAACAGTATAGAGTTTTACCACATTGAAAAGAAATGGATGTCTGAATATATAAAATTATTTTTTATTATGAATTATTTAAAAAAAAAGCCATATAACGCTTATCAAAAGAAACAGGAACGCGGTCGTTCAATAATTTTGTAAGTGATGATTGAAATAATTTTATTTATTCATATTATTATATATGCATATAATTTTTTAAGCATAAACATTATGTAATTTGATTTTATAAGTCTTTTCATCTTTGTATTTTGTGACAGAAATTAATATCGAACCGTGATGCAATATTAAGATTATATAATATTCGTTATATTCAAAATATTTAGTTAATAAAAAATAAAAATAGTTGTAAAGTACCTTGTCTATTTTTGTATAATGATGTATGAAATAGAATTGTAAGACTATAGTAATTTTATATAATTAACGTTTTAAACATGTAATTTTAATTACTGACAATGAAAATAATTTATTATAATAAGAAATAGTTAAAACGATGAAAAGGAAAATAAATGAAAAATGATAATATGTAAATAAAAAATGAATAAATTTTCACTTCGATAATAAAATAAAGTTAATTCATAAACAGTATTGTTAATTTAAAAATCAAAGTCAATTAAAAGCTCATAAAAATCTAATGTAATTCTATAACAGATAAAACATGTGACTCAGAGTTTAATAAATGATTATTTTTTATTGATAATGATAGAATTATTATCTGCATTTTTGTCAGACAATAATTATCGCGTCATGACTTTTTCTTCTTTCCCTAATATAGGTTGTATTATGTCTAGTTATTATACATAGATAAAATAAATATATACTAGGAATCTATATAATATTTACTAACTATTAATAGAGATTTAAGCGAATATATTTTTTTATTTAGTTATTAGACAGAATGTTTATTTCATATATATTTAATGATATGGCCATATTTTTTTTTTTGTAAAAGATAGGATGGAGAGAATCTTCGAAACTAAGAATATTATAAAAGAATATGATTTTAGTTAATATATATAAACATTATATGTATAATAATATACATACGCATGTATATATTTTTCTAATTTTTTGTAATAGTGAAATATTTATCTATTTGAAATAAATTCAATATAATTATAATTATATACAATCATACATTTTATAGAATATTTCTAGGAATAAAATTACATGATAATAGTTAAGAGAAGAAATTTATATAAAATGTGTTTTTGTTTAATTATATTTTAGTACTCCATTATGAATATAATTCATCGATTTTTACAATATATATATGATTATATTGAGTACATTTTTATTAATATAGTGATGTTAATGGTAATTATAATTGTTAATGATAATAATGAATATGTATTTGAGGTTTATTATATTACCTATTATTTTTAATTGTATTATAATTATCTATCTTGAATTTAATAATTTATTTGCATTTCATAACTAAAAATCTTCATATATAGTATCAGAGCTAGTTTTATCAATATAAATTAAAGTTTAATTATAATGAAAAAGTGTTTATTACTCATAAAAATTAAAATTTATGTTCATGTTACATTAAAATCTGATAATGATTTTTGACTAATTATTTTCTTTATTAGAATGACTAACTGTTTATATAAAGATTATGATTTCTTAGTGAAATTAGTGAAGCTATATGAATGAAGTAACAATTTTCAGAAAATAACTATAATTATCACCTGATGTTAAAACTATGATTTATGTTATTGATGTTATTAATATGAAATATAACGTATTTGTTTAAAAATAACGTCTATTAATAAATAAAGCCTGTGGGAAGATTTTTTTGTCCAAATAATAGATTATATGCATTTGTAGTTGGAACTGTAACTATTGCATGGTATACTATAGATATCTTTTGTACTGATTATATTGAATTTAATTTATAATTAAATCCTATTGTTTCATTTTAATTTGTATTAATTTTATATTAAAATACTAAATTATTTAAAAAATTTCAATATATATCTAATAAAAAATTTTCAAGAAAGTGTAATTCTGCCCAAAAACAATAAATAATCTGAAATTAGACTATTTTCAATCACTATTCATTTTTTCTTAAATTTATAAGAATAGATACATAGATAATTAATATACTTAAATTATAAACATTGTATAATATATATATATATATATATATATACACAATTTGTAAAAGTTTGTATTATAGAGTATTTACTAATGTAGAATTTATTCGATAATTATTTACAAATAATTAATAAGACTCTTATGAATAAAAATAGCCTGAATTTTCGAGTCATAACTAAAAAATAGATACTATGAAACATAAATTTAAATTATTTATAAAAGAATAAATGGATGTATATGAAAATGAATGCCATTTTTTACATAGTATCACTCATATTATACTTTTGTTATAAATTTATCGTGCAACATTATTCTATTATTTAGTACGTATTGATTATGTTATTAGTAAATAATATGATGTGAAATGTAAAGAAATTATTCTTGTAATAATAATTAAATAGAAACATATAAAAATAATATATATTAATATACATAGTTGTAAATAATTATATATTTTTGTATATTGTATTTAAAGAGGTATAAAAACAGGGTTAAGATTTTAAAAATAATAATATTCTTTAATTTATATTTTTTTTGTTAAATATATATTAATTTATTTATAAGTTTTTTAACTTGCATATAAAATTTTTTTGATTAAATTATATTAGAATGCCAGTGTTATAAATATTTTACTTCTAAGAATAATCTTATCGTATAAAATTTAATATTTAATGAATTTATATAAATTATTCTCTTTTATTGTAATCTTTAATATTAGATTATATCAAATTTTGATATTTGGAAATAAATTCAAATATTGTTCACCACATTAAATTCAGATTTTGTAATTATGTTAGGTTAATTTTTTTTATGTACCTAATATTTAAAATTAAATATAATCTATCCTTTTATAATATAAAATTAGTTTATGACCAATAGATTACTAATAATATAAATAATATCCAAATTTAATGAATCATCAATTGTATATTATTTAAGATTACATACTATGAGATACGTTTAATTCTCTTAAAAGCTATTATAAAAACGTATATTTAACATAAAATATATCATACAATTTAATTAAATAATAAACTAAAATAATAAATATGTCAAATTTAAATATATTTTCCAAGCTCAATATTATATTATTTTTTTAAATTGTATTTATCTATTTATTGTAAAACTGAATTTTGTTGAATTCATGAATAATGATTAGAAAAATAGAGACTTTATTTCAATATTTATAGTATTTATTGTATTTCTTTTCTATAATTTATATGTAGTAAACTTTTATATAAACAAAATATAAATATTATTTAGAAAAACAATTAAAATTGAAAACCATATTTATATAATATTATTAAATTATTTTATAATCCCTAGAAAAATAAACCATGAATTTTTGGAATTTAGGAATTTTTATTCTATGGCTAATAATAACATTACAGGTAAAAATTATAACACATTATAATTACAATATATTAAATTATATTACAATTACAATATATTAAAGTTTTGTTATAATTACAATTATAATTGTAATAAAATTATAATTTTCAAATTTCCATAAATTTCAACGACAATAATCAAAATTGTATTTTAAGCATTGTACTTCTTCATCATTCGGTTACATTGGAGCAGTGGTTGAATATAGTCCAGTGTATAAAACCAGTGATGGACAAAATGTTGGAAATTTAAACACAGAAAATTATCTAAAATTTATAAAAAAAGCATCTGAATATGTAAGTATGTAATAAAATTTTATAAGATTTACAGGGTTTATATATATACTTTAAGTTTTAATAGTACTAAGAAGAATAAAAGTTTCATTTTAATATAATTCAATTTTTTAAATAATGAATACCTCATAGTTATACGATTAATTTTATTTTATTTCACGATAATATAAAGACTCTGAAATTTACTTTTATTCAAAAATATTAAACTGATAAAATTATTAATAACTCATTTACATAAAGTAATATTATGATTTTTTCAAACTAATGAAATTTAACGGAGTTAATATCATTTTTTATATAATAAGTAGTACTAAAGTTTATGATATCTTGTGATTAATAAAAAATTTGAGAAAAGTATTTTAAAATGAAATTTTAGAAATAATTAATACTAATATTAATTAATATTAAACAATAATTCAAATGAAATTTTGAATCTTTATTATTTCCAAAATATAATAATAATTTTACAAAATTATTAAATTAAATTATATATGTATTTTTTTATTTATAAGTGGGTATGATGCACTACTAATTAAATGGGTAAGGTACTAATTGAAGAATTTAATTTAAGAGGTTGTATTAATATTGAATAGATTTATTCATTAACTTATAGAGAATACATATATGTACCTAATTATAGAATCGATTATTACTTCAATAATGGATTGCTTGCTGTGTTTATTACTCATTGAAAATTAATTACATATTAACGAATAATATTCAAATATGATTACGTATTGATAAATATTTAAAAAAACGAATGTTAAACATTTATTTCATATATAAACATAAAAAAATGTAAATACTTTTCCGAAAATTTGAAAGTAATGATAATACGTTTATTTATTCTCGTTTTTAATAATATTAACGTTTGTTTTAATAAAATGTTTGAATGATGCAATTTTTGTCACTGTTCAAATAGAAGAAATTTTTAATAAATATATACTACTAAATATAGACGTATTAATTTACGTTGACGTTACATTACATTCCCAGAAAATTTCAATGTATATATTTAATACTTCAGCAGTATGTAAATAATTAGTTTATATGATAAAAAACTTGCAGAATGTTTATTAAACAAACAGTTATATAATACAAAGATACTTTAAATTTGTATATATAAGATTCGCACTTAATTTTCAATATAGAGAAAGGGAGTGCATAAAACGTAAAGAATTATCTCTTGAAGATATTTTTCTCTTTTGATCCATGTGTAACTATAATAGCAATATATATCTCTTATATGCTGTACTAATTATGTGTTTTCATGAATTATTTCAAAGTATCTTTGTACATATGCATTTTATATAAAAATCGAAAATTTAAATTTGAATCAATAATTATCAATACTTGATAAATACTACTGATGATCGAAAATTTAAAAGCTCACAGAAAATACATATAAAATTTTGTAGATTTTTGCTCAATATATTAGAAAAAACAGATCGATATAAAATATATTCTATATATATATGGGAAATAAGCTATCAAGTATGTATAATTGCAATAAATATATTAATTTAAATATTTCAATTATTAGTAGAATGATCTTTATTATAATTATCTATATATTAATTTCATAGATACATAATAAATAATTTCATAAAAATGTTAGTATCCATATTAATCGCATTTTAATTTAATTTGTTGTACAAGTTAAATATTTCAAATTTAATGCATACTATAATTCTTTTATTTTGTTTATATTTTGGTTATAATATTATAATATCGTTAATTTTTATAAATACTAATACTTATGTATAATTTATATTTTTATCTAAACAAACGTATAAATAAAATGGAAAAATTCTAAGTATTTATCAATGCTTAACATCATTATATATACTATAATATATGATATACTAACATATATCTATGATCAATTATGGTTTTAAATGTAAATATTAGATTTATTTCTTATCTACGAATATTTTTAAATAAAGAAATAGCAGAAAATACAAATTATATTAACAAGATAATATTTATTGAATATTTAATAGATAATATTTAATGAATAATTAAATAATTAGTATCTCTATATAAAAGATTCTCTAAGATTCGATTTTCTGTAAATCATCAAAAAAAAGTACAATGAATTTATCGGTCGTATTATATATATGTGCAATATTAAATATTGGTAAGTTAAATACATTTGATCACTATGAAACTGAAAAGATATTTATAATTTATAATAAATATATGTATATAACTAAATATAAATAAATATATATATAACTAAATATAACTAAATATAAATGAATATATATATATATTATACTTTATAACCATAAAAATCTAGTATATTTTATAAAATTATAATTCATACTTTAATTTCTCGTGTATTGATTTATAAATTATATTTTAATTGTATAATATTTAAATTTTAATTGTTTTTAATAAATTTATCTTATACTTAATAGTATTTTATATTTACTATTTAGAAAGAATCTTTTTTTACATTTCTAAATATTTTATTATATATACGATATATATTAATAAAATAGATATTAAAATTAATCATGAACTTATCCATAAAAAATTGCATTTTTTTAAATATTCGCATTATGAGAAAGATTCGTTGATGGAATACTTTCAATAGGCAATATGATTATTACTATCTAAATTTACAATTGAGTAATTAATTACTAATTATCTTCACAGTCCAGAAGAAATTATAATTTTAAATTATATAAATTTAGTGCAAAATTTCATATACATATTAATCAGTAGAAAGTATTAAAATTTACTATTTATTTTCTAGGTGTTTTATCCAAAAAAAGAAAAATTATAGGGGGCAGAAATGCAGAGATAAGAGATTTTCCATATCAAGCAGCAATAGTGTTTCCCAACACTCAAAAGTTTCTATGTGGTGGTTCTATAATTAGCAGTCGACATATTCTTACTGCTGCTCACTGTGTTTATAAAGGAGATTATTATTATAACATAATAAATATCTATACAGGGATAAGTAATACCAGGAGTAATAGAGTAAATAAATTTAAAATAGAAAGTGTTCATATTCATCCAGAATACACCGGAGAAACGTCGGATTTATCGATGAGTACACACGACATAGCTATCATCATGGTATAGTATAAATAATTAAACATATTATAATATATGATAAGTGAAATCAAAAAATTGAATTAAACATTAAAGTTTTGCTTAATATAAAATATTTCATAATAAAATGCTAAAGGTAAATTATATTTGCAAATTTTTACTCTTAAAATTTTTTACGGTTATTTATTTTACATTTGATTTAAAATTATAATTTATATCTATTTTAAAGCATAGTTTTTTAAATAATTTTTTAAAAATTAAACTAATTTATCAAAAAATTAGTAAGATAAAATTTAGTACCGAATTTTAATATTAAAGATGCTATTATTTACCTGCTTACTAGTTTAATTACTAGTAAATACTAACATATATAACATATTTTTAAGAAAATTAATTAAAAATATTATATAACAAAATTTTTTAAATTATATAATAAAACATAATTACTTTTTAGTATATAAAAATTGATTCAGACATTTTCAATAGTAAATTTTACAATTAAGTACAAATCAAGTATAGTTAAACATAAAATTTAAATTAAAAAAACCTTGGTAATTACATCTTTTATAAATTTTACACATGATAAAACCAGTTTAAATATAACTAAATAAAATAATTTACTTGAAATTAAAATTATATTTTATAATAAAATTTAATTTTAAATCAAATAAAATATCTATATGTACTGTAAACAAAACATTTATTATAAATATTTTAGTAGTATAAAGATATTAGTTATATAATTATACAATAATTATACATAAGACTGAAAACTTTTAGTGCTCTGAAAAAATTAAAAAGCAATGAACCTTTGCAAATAGTCAAATAGAAATTTATGAAATTAGGATAAACAATTACTGAATTAGTTTCATATACTAAAAGAGATAATGTAGACAATAAAAATTTTCATAAGTTTTTAATATGTTTTCCATAATTATAAACCAATATTAAAAATTATTTACATTATTCATAATATTGATTTATTTAAAAAAGAAAAAAAAAAATTTTATTTTTATTTTCAAAATGTTTATTAGAATGCTTTAAGAAAATATATAAATTAGTGTGTTGGATGATCAACAATATAAATACGTAAGATACATTTTAAATGCCAAAAAAGAAATATAAACAAAATATATCATAAAATTTGATAATGTTATTAAGTAAATATAAAAATAATAAATAAATTGATAATGCACATTTAAAACAAAAATAGTTTTATTAAATATAAATTTAAAAGAAATTTATTATATAAACGAAAAAAAAATTAAATTGTGTATATTCTATATATAGTTGTATAATATAACCGTTAATATTAACTGATAGGAATCTTTCGTTACCAGGAGAAAATTTACTCAAATCTGATTAAATTAAAAAACTTACTTTATAAGATAAATATAATATGACTTGCTATTACTAAATTAGTCTTAGACATATGCATATTCTTTAATTCTTCATAATTTTTCTTATCTTTTATACACATTAATTTAACTAATAAAAAAAATAATTTAATAAAAATAATTGAAAACTATACAAAAAAATATAAATAATAACTATATGTATATTATTTGTTAATTTAATAAAAATAAAATCTTTTAACTGAGAACTTGAATTCTACACAAAAGTTTAGAAACATTTCTTCTGCAGATAAAAGGCATTATTCAATTCAATGAATTTCAAAGAATGATAAACCTACCAACTGCTAATTATCACCCTGGTAATATAGTTACAATCACAGGTTGGGGACTGATATCTTATCCAATAGATAATAAATCTACTATTCTGCAAAAAGCATCAGTAAATATTTTAACAATTTCTAAATGTGAAGAATATTTCACGTTTCCTATTCGTAGTGATCAATTGTGTACATTACAAGAAGAAGGAGTTGGCGTTTGTATCGTAAGTTAATAAATATTATGTTTAAATTAAATAAAAAAATTGTATTGAAAGAAAAAATGTATTAAAAGAAATAATTTTTATAAATATTACGAATTTAATATAAAATAAAATAATTAATACAATATGTACTATGTTCAATATTGTAATCTTATATTATTTTTATAAAATAGCAAGTATATAAATTCTCTGTACATATACCTTTCTAAAAGCGAATATAATATCTGCTATATCACTAGAATTATATTATTTAGAATTCTTACATTGTTACAGGGTGATAGTGGTGGTCCAGTATCTCTTGATGATCAACTTATCGGTGTTATTTCTTTTAATGCTCCATGCGCCAGAGGAATACCTGATGTACATACTAATGTATATTCTTATCTAAGTTTTATTAGATCTATTATAAGATATGAATAGATTTCATATTTATTTAAAAAAATTATTATGACTATTTGATTTAATATATCGATTATTTGAGCTAAAAATTATTTTTTTCTCTAATTCAAATAAACGTCGGAAATTTATTTATATTTCACATTGTATTAAATATCATTGTATATATGTACGGAATTCCAATTAAATTACATAATATTCACCTACAATATTATTAGATTTTACTCAAATATTATATTCTATTACGCAACTGATTTTTTATTTTTCATTGTTTAATCTATAAAAATATTAATTATTTTGAAATAATCAACTATTTGTAGAAAAATGAATGACAAAATTGTATGACATAAACCTTTGTTATTGAGAATTTTAGTTTTATTAAATATGTATATTTGATTCGTTCAATGCATAACTTCAAATCATTTATTTAAATACCAGTAGACTGAAATATTAGCTATGATAAATTTAAATATATTCACCAAAAATATTGTTATTTGTATTCACTGTTAACTTGTGTTTATAATCTTTATAAATATTTTTATGAATAATATTTTGATAAATATATATATTGACGCACGAATGTACGACATCGTTTCTTAAATATATTTTTAATAATTCAAGATATCTCAAATATTTTCTGTAAAAATATTACAATTTATTTGAAGATAAAAAGTTTAAAAAATTTATTTACAGAATTTATTTATTTAATATATATAATAAAAATTATACTGTATACTCTATTATTAATTTCATTTTTATTTGTTACTGAGTTTAACAATATTGTAGGTATAACAATAATATTTATAGTAATATAAGAGGTATGCAAACTCTATAGATATTATTTGCAATATAGATTTTTAAAAAATTACGACACGTACACCAATTCCATTATTTCTATATGTATATAATTGATTATTTGCAATCGAAGATTTAAAATACTTTTGACAATCTTCAAATAAATACTTTCACTGATCTTTTTGGTAGAACATCAGTCATATTTACAGATCCTTATGATATAGGTCTCCAACCGGTAATTAAAATATTTTGGTCAAGAGAAATATCATGACTTGGCAAATTTGTTTTATTCTAATATTGAATGAATATAATGGCAACTTTCAACTGTAAAATAAAATTTTTAATTATGAACAAAGTTTATATAAGAAAATATATTTATAAGCAATTGTATATATTTTATATTCTTTTTTATATTTTAATCGTTTATAATCATTCCAAAACATCAGTATTGCATGAAATATATATTACTTTTTTTAAAATCTATAAATATTCTAATCTTCTAAGTTTCTAAAAAAATGAATTCATAAAAATGTAAAATATATTACAAAATTTATTTTTTAATATTATTACCTTGCAAGAAGAAAATATTTATTTTAAAAAGATAAAGATTATAATTTATAATTGTATCAGTAGGTTAAAATATTTCGTAATAAATATTGAAACAATTTTATATATTTTCATATCTAACTGATAACACTTAAGCTCAGCTCTACATTATGTTAAATTTTAATGATAGTAATTACTTATTTAATCTTATATAATTATATCAGGTATCTTTCGTAAAAGTGAAACAACAGTACTTTGCAACTAATTAATCATATCTATATCTTGATTTTTATATAATTTTGTAATAATAAATTATCGAGTGTACTTTATAGTGATTATTTAATAATAAATAATAGAAAATGATTTTTAAATATCTTTTATAAAATAATATTTAGTAATCAAGATATAGGCAGAATAGATCGTGTCACTGTACATGTCACATTGAGAAATGATTTTAAAGTTTGTATATATTTGGAATATTATTGAATTAGGACAAAATTGTTAGACAGAAATTTTTCTGTAAATAGTCATAAAAAATTAGTGTTTTACATCGAAAATATAATTAAAATTACTTATACTGCATTTTTTAATAATGCAACGTAACTTATGGATTTTTTTTACTAATGTAGAGAAATGCATGTTCAGAGCCATGCAAATGACACTACATTTAGAATTTTTTGTTTCAAAATTAGGTGTAAATATTATGAATTAAAATGAAAGCTGTTGAATCATCTCTATATATTTACTTATCTAGTGGTCAATGAATTTATCAAAAGATAAGTGTACTAAGAGAAATAATTAAAAGGTATCAAAATCTCTTAGTACTGTGGGAATTGGATATGTGAAGAAATATCCAATCATTGAAAAAGACCTCGATTATAATCGTACGTAATTTTTTTGTTTGTACAAATTTAATTGGTTTGAGCGGCGTCAGCTTGACGCGTTGTTTGCCTGTATCACCAAGGGAAATGAGATTATGTCCAATATGAAACGAGGGCTTGTCACCATATGTTTGACTTACCGCATATCTTATTTTTAATATTTCCATACGCAGTTAATTTAATTTTTTTTGATACATCAGATCTTTATCTTTATTGTCATGTACATAAGTAACAGCTTATAAAATACTCATTTTTACAGTAATTTAACACACACAACATATTTTTAATGTAATTAGAACATTTATTAAGTATAGATTTTAAGTGAGCGAGCAATCTCATCATTTTTGCTTCATTTGTTTTATTTGTTCGATTATTAATTTATAACGGATCTGAAGTAAATAGTGTATTTAAATAATAAAACAGGTATAATTTTTTTATTCATTAACGTTTAAAGACTTTTATACGCTATTTTCATGATATAATTTCATTATATACTATATACTTTTTGTAAATACATAAAAATAAAATATATAATACCCCTTATATTAATTTAGTATTATAATATCAAATAACCTTTATCGTACCAAAAATATCAATAATACAACTTTTTTCAACAAATTTTTTTTTATATAAGCTTAATATTTTATAACGTTTTTGTAATAATTAAAGTATTTTTTAGTCTTTTTATAAAAAGTAATCATTTTTTCAATTTATTTTTCAATAATTGCATTTATATGTACTTCAAATCATTTTGATTCTAAAATAAACATATTTAGATTATTTTTATTCTTTTATACAAAGAATCTACTTTTTCTATAAATCCAACAAATCGTTACCAAATATAACAGGAACCGTAAACAAAACTTTCTTGAATAAATATTAATAATATTACAAATTATAATTAGAAAAAAATATTATTAGTGCTTATTTATCTAATTTAAATATTTAAACTGACTTTTAATATGACATATTTCGATTTCATTACACTAACTTTTCGGATAAAATTCTATATAATTGTTTATTCTATAAGTACATTAATATCACACAACTATAAAGATAATTTAAAATCAAATATACTCGTTTAAAATAAAGAGTTTTTCAAAAGTATATTTATTTCCGATGATACTGTATAAACATAGAATAATGTTCTATACCATTGATTTAAAAAATATAATTATTAACAAATTTTTAAATATTTTATTTCTTCGTTTTCTTTATAACTAAATTTTTTTGTACTGTATTATTTTAGATGAATTTTAAATATTTCTTAATATCATATTTTTAAAACTCTAAATATCCAAAACTACAACCTAAAATATTAAAAATATAAAATATATTTACAAAATAGTAATTTATTCAATTAAATTATAAAAATTTTGAATTTCTAAGTATTTAATTTTTTTTTAAATAAAATCAATTATAAGTAAAAAACAATATAACTGAAAAAAATTTATGCCTTTGATTTTTAAAAAAATATAAAATTGAGTATTATCCGCTTACTAAAATAAGTATATCTTATACATAATTTATTATACAAATCTTTAGATTTATTTACTTGTTATTTCATTCTTGTTATAATAAATTAATAGTAAATTCATTAATATTAAGAAATTTATTATGTTAAACAAGGTTTTTTTATAAATTATACAAAAACAATTTATGATTCTTTTTGTATATTAACTATTTCAATTTTTTCACTTAATTTACAAAAAAATTATCAAATTCACTGGTTTTTCCATTTACTGTATTATTACGTTCTTAATAATTGTTTGCGAAGCAATGTAAGACGAAATAACAATTCAGTACCATACATTTGATTTTAAATTTTCAAATTTTTCATTTCTACAGTGTAGACATTTTTAAAAACGTTTATTATTCATATTTTTATTTTCTATTAATTATAAATATTACATATTCCTAACTTTCATATAACTTACTTTATGATATTTATTTTATAAGATCATAAATAATTTTTAATCCAAATAATGCAAAAAGTTGGAATTAATAAAACTAGTATTGTTTGAACAGCTACATTTTCCTAGAGGATCTATAATTTTTATTATAAATTATTTAATAATTATTGTTAAATTAAGTTAAAATTATTAACATCTCACTATTAGTTAAATTATTCTTTGTTAAACATATTTATATATTCTATTATGATTATTATAAAAAATAAATAGTACTACTTAACTAGGAATTTTTTCATTATTTTGAAAATTTTTCAATAATTACAATAACTGTTGTAAATATAAAATTAATTTCAATATTTCCCATCACTTTTAATTAAAATTTTAAATTATATATTGTAACATTACTTATGATTAAATTAAATTAAACTATAAATAAAATATAAATAGTATATTCCATTTAAGAAATTAATATTTCATTCGCAACTAATTTTTATTTTTACATTTACATTATGAAATAATTAATATAATTACAAATTTTTAACTAAAAACGCGTAAAAATAGATTCAAGAAAAATTTTTTATACTATTGTGTATAGTATTAGAATTTAAACAACATTTTGATGTATTTCTAATAAATTAAAATTTGAAATTTCGATAAAAGTAATTAATAATAATAATATGAATAAATCAATATACTTTATCAGTCATGGTATGTGTTATCAAGTTAGCTCATTTATATTCATCTAAATCATTAGAGCCATTTAAAAATCAAAAATTTAATAAATCAGTTCATTACCAATTTTATCTACACTATATATCCAAAATTTTAAACTGTTCAAAATTAATAAGTCGAAAACCGAAATATATTCTAAATTTAATGTTTTTATTTTTCCAATATTTATTCACTTTAATTTGCAACTAAAATTAAATATAACGGATTTTTCTTCCAATATACTAGATCGTTTCTTTCATCAAAATTTATTTAAATCACACATATATCAATAACGTAAAATATTCTTAAAAATATTCTATTATAATAAATTTATTACAATTATATTTATATAAATATCAAAATTAAAAAAAAAAATAAAGTGTAAATAGTTTAAACAAAAAATATGATTTTGTCAGGAATAAATAAGATTGAAATCAAATACAGCAAATACTACAAAATAGAATTAACTAAATATGAATAAACTATATTATTATTAGTTGAACAAAAAAAGAGAGATGAAAAGTTACGTTTAGTCCAAGCGTTCAATCAGCAACAATCGTGTATATTTGGAATAGAACGTTTATTAGAATATATATAATACTAAAATTAACACTGATAGTGATAAGAATGACCATTTGTTAATTATATTACTGTAATATCAACATCAAAATTAGTGAAATGAAAATAATTTCATGAATAATACTTTTCTTTTTATGAATGAAAAGAAAATTTTATTTTAAAAAATGAATTGTTAATCATATTATATTATATAAAAAAAGCTGTTTGATACTCTTAAAGTGAATTAATAAACATATTAACAAAATTCGATACACATTTATTATTGTTTGAAATAGATAGATAACATTTTTTAGAAACAGAGGGATTTAAATCAACTACTGCTATACTACATCTCATAATGAAAACTATAAAAATAGTGATTAATGACTACTGATCTATAAATCTCATCATAATGACATATAAATAACACAATCCATATCCCTTAAATATTATACGAGAATTAGTTGAAGTATTCAAAAACTTAAAGCTATTTTTTCAAAATTTTAGTGAGCCCTTAAGTAGAATTGTAAACAATATCTCAAAATTTAATTAAAATTGACTAAAAAACTTACCTCATTACATGAATTGCTATATTAAACATATAAAATTTAATTTACAATAAACAAAAAATTCAATATAAATATTCTTTATAAAACTATAATTTATTTTTATAAAAAATTTAAAAATATTCTTTATCCTTTAAAGTATATTATTTAGAAAAATATCACAAGAAATTCAAAACGTTAAAAAATTAAAGAAATTTTTAAAGAATATTAAGAAATTGTAATAACAATTAAATATATTTAACATATATTTAACATTAAATATATTTTTTAATAAATTTTAATAATCCTCGATTCAAATACTCATGATAATTAAATCTATATTTTAGTTTTTAGAAAATGCTAATATTTTGAAATATTTATCAGATTTAATAAAAATTATAATTTTTTAAACTTCAAGTATCATAAAATATTATGAATTTTAAATAACCAATAAACATTTAATCAAATTTTATAAAATTAACATATCAACTTAATTTTGTTGAGAGTTGTCCATCACTGATAATGCAAGTAGTGCTTCGGTTGAGTATGAATATATCAATACCTAAATATATAAATATTATAGATATATTCAACTTTATAATATAAATTCATTATTATAAAAAAAATATATTTATATACGTAAGTTTTAATCAAATGGATCCTTGCAATTATATTTTCAATTTTATTTAATTTCACTATTAGTTATTAAATTATTAAAAAATATATGTCTTATAATCAAATACATATTTACTTATATCATTAATAAAATACAGTAAAGTGATTACTATAAATAATATCGTCAATAATTGTTTATAATAGAGATGATCCAATTATATTATCTCACAATAATCAAATCAAATTTTTTTAAAGGCGATAAATATATTTTTAAATTAACAAGAATCTTATATGTCATATTAATCTTATTTTATATAAAATTATATTCATATCTTCAATTCTAATAAGTTTTTAAAGTGAAATAAATTCTATCATGTATTGATTGAGATACGTAATAATTAAGAGAGAAACATATCAATTGTACAAACAAAAATGATAAATAAATTTTTTAATATTTTCAATTATCATTCTGAAATTTAAAATGTATAATAGAATTTAATATATATTAATTTGATTATTAATATGAAAAAGGAAAAATTTTAGTTAAACAGCATATATAAATTAAATTACAAAAATAATTTTTTGTAATATTTTATCATATAAAATAAGAAATAAATCTAATTTTTTAATTAAAATTTAAATAAATATAAAATATTCTAAATATCCAATTCAGCATTAAATTTTTTATTTTTTTCAAGATTTTATTACTATTCTTATCAATTTAAATATTATTTCATTTAATTATATCACTAATGGTTAATACATTTAAATTAAAATACTAAGTTAATAAAATAATTTTATTAAAAATCAAAATGTATTATTTATAAAACAAATATATTAAGTATTTAATTTATTTCATAGTCAATATACTAAAAGGTAGATACATATTAATTCTTCGTAAACAATTCTTATCGTTACTTTATTTACAAAATTATCATAAAAGCCATACCTATTTCTAAAATTATACCTATATATATATATACATACATTAATCACAAATATTTTAGTTTTTTAATTTCTGAACTCGTTTTATTTTATTAGATTAAAACATCCACATATTTTTACTATAAATACGTAAATTTCATTTTATTACAATAGTAATTTTATCAAAAAGTACAAGTAGCTTTTAAAATGTTTTCACGTTTCTTACTAATCTGTTTTATTATTTTATTTTTTAAAACTGAATATATAAATAGTCAAGAAAAGGATGAATCAAAGGTATTAACTTACCCTGTTTTTTTATTTTCTAATAATTTTTTAAATTTGTAATAAAATTAAAGTTATGATAATTATGAATACTATTTCTTTAACTGAAGTATTAAGATATTTATTTGTGATTTACAAGTAATTTGGTTTCAAAATTATGATTTTAAAATTATATTTCATAATTTATATTAGTATACAAATATTTATAAATTAATTGTTGATAGTACTTAAAATAATATAAATCGATTATATTTATATTTTATATTTTAAACTAATTTATTACTTTTGTAATAATAATATATTTCTTTAATATAAAAATGTTAATAATCATTTTATTGTATTATTATTTTTTATTGAAACAAGTTTTTGATAATTATTTATCATTTTTTAATAATCAATATATTAATAACTAATAATATAATTAATTTTCAATAGATTTCTACAATACATTATATAAATTAATACGTACTCAGAAAACTAATGTTACATTCAGTTTAAATGAAACAAAATCTAATCAATAAACTCAAAATAAATTCACCAAAATAAATTGCATATCGACTATAAAACATGTTTACGTATTCACTTGCGTATTCTTATTTATCATATTTATAAAAATTAATAATTATTTACTTCACAAAAAATACATCTATATTAAACGAAAATAAAATGAGACTAAATATATAAAGATAATTACTTATTTTAGTGTTGATAATCATACCCAACAAGAATGTATTTTTAATTTACTTTATTAATAATCAGGGTATTAAAAACAGTAAATATCTAAATAATAATATAAAAATGAATGAACTTAAAGTATAATTAATTTATTAGAAAAGACAATATAGAAATATATTTTAGAAGTTATATATATATCAATTACAACATTTTATAATCACACATTATTATTATATTATTTTTGTTATTATTATTATTATCATTATATTATATTTATAATTACAATATATAAATTTAAAAAAATCTATTATACAATAATTTTTATTAAAAAACAAATATTTTTATTATTATATATTTTAATGCTACATTATTTTTAACCTACTCTATAATAAAATTTATTATCTTACGTATATTATATTTACATTGTTTAAATAATATAGATAAAAGTAATTGTTAAAAATTTCTTTCTTATTTAATTACACTTTCATTTTATATACGTTTACTATTTTAATATATTTACATATAAATTTTCTTATAATTTTTTTATTCATTAATAAAATTACATATAATTAACATAAATAAAAACTAAACTTCAATCACGTACTTTAATTCGAGAATATGAAAAATTTTGTTTTCTTATCATAAATTAGTTTGTTTCTAATTCCGATAAATAGTACGTTCAATTTCACATTAACTTATGTTTTAGAAAACTGACCAAATTAAATCAAATCAAGATCTCAACTCAAATTGTATATTCAAAGCTTAACAGATTTGTAAAACTGAATTTAAAAAATCTGAAGATATGATGAAATGCGTGATATAGTTACTTTAAATATTGATTTTTTTCTAGTTGTTTTCGAACATATTTTTAATTTGATTACTTTATTACAGATAAAATATGTAAATATTCATTCTCCTATTGTATAATAACTATATCAACATAATCATTCATATTTTTTAATAAATTCAATTATTTAATTACTGATTTTATCCTTAAAAATTATAATTATGAATATAAAAATATTTATAAGCATCATTATTATAAAATTCAAATTTATAACTCAATACTATTTTAAAAAATTCATATTAGTTTTTCCCTAAATTACTAAAAAATGAAAAGTGAAAATATATGAAAAAGTTTATTAATTACATATGAAACTACTTCGACGTAAAAATAAATAATTCTGTACTACATGAAATAATTTAATACATTAAAAATAGATAATGCTAGGTAAAAATAATCTTGTCTATTTTTATTTAAAAAATTTTTTTAAGGAATTGTAGAAACTAGTATCGATTACTTAATTTATTGATGTTTATATTGGTTTCTTTAATAGATTTTAAAATTTATATAAATATGTAATACAAAATTATAAATTTTATTAAATATTTACATTTATTTTATTTTAATTAAATTAATTGTTTACATAAAACATTATTAACCTTAAATGAATTTATGAAATTCAGTCATATATTTAAGACATTTTCTGAAAATACAACTCAGATATGAATAAATAAAAACAATCAACTTTAATTCCTTATAGTATATATTTTCTATAAAAAAAACAATGAATTGAAAATTTCTTTAACTCTTTTAAAATACAACACAAAATTTTAATTTTTGAAAGTAAAATTGACGAAAAGAATTGAATAGTTTTTATTTCTTCAAACCTGACCTAGATATAGAATTTTGATGTAGTTACATTGATGACATAAAACAGCTATTAAAAATATCAACGGTATTTTATTAATATCTGTTATTAATATTGGGTATAAAAATATTAAATATTTATTTATATTTACAAGAAATAAATATGTATTTACCTGTACATTTATATAATTATAATTATCAATATATTTAACTTTAAAATCACTTCATTTTGTTATGTGTAAATATATTAATTATGCTAGTTTTCATAAATTACAAAAAAGTTAAATTTAAAAATAAAAAAAATTAAATTAGTTTACAATAAATATGAGATTCTATTTATTATTAATTTCTTTTAATATACTCATTATGTTTTATTAAATTTAGAAACATTTTATATAGTAATAATACTATAATTATAAATAAAATTTATTAAACCAAATTCTTATCAATTAAAAATAAAAAGGAAGAATAAAATTATATTATATATAGATTGTATTAATTTTTTTATTATTACTATATTTTTCTACCAAATTTTATGTCAATTTATCTTAATTCTATTTTATTCATTTTTTAACATATGAATATTTTTTATAATATTCATTTAATGAATATATATATAGTAAATAATATATTTTAAAATTGATATTCTTCAGAATTATATAATCATTATATATGTACATACACGCACGCACACACATAATTGTCATTTCTTAAATTTGACTTCAAGTATTTTTTTATCTACATAATTTATAGCATTGTTTTATAAAATAAATTCATTGTATAATACTATAAATACGTGAGTTTTGCACAACAAAATTAGAATTGTTAATTCGACGTAACTCTTCATCAACATGTTCTTCTATTATTTGTATATAGTATTTTTCATAGCATTATTCTATATTTTTATAGAGTCAAGAACACTGGTATATATTTTTATTATTTGTTCAATATTTTTCAATAAATGTTTATTACGATATTATTTTTATTATTGTTTTTATTGTATTATTATTTTTATATTTACGTATTAATAAGTAGATTTCTGAGAAATAATTCTTAACTTGTTATTTGAAATTACATTGATATTATAATATGGTTTTACTTATATTTTTAATTTTAATTACAAATTTTTATTTCACTACATAGTTTTAATTTATCATTCCAACTGTTATTTATTTTGATTTTTTTAGTTTATGTTTAAAAAATTTTAAATATACAACTATAAAATTTAGTAACCATAAAAAGCTAACTACAAGAATTTAATTCATATGCCACGTTTGATATAACAATTATTTACTTTGTATGGAAACATAATATTATAAATTTAACCTATATATGTTTATATTTGTTACGTTAATATAATTTGATATTTACGTAACTCGTTGTATAAAACAAAAGTATTATATTATTGTACAAGATGTAATTGTGACCGATAGCATTTTAAAAAGATAGATTAGTTTTTAGCACTAAAAGATTAAAATATACTTAAATATTAATTTTAATATAAATTCAAATATATATACATATAAATATATATATTGTTCTAATCTTTATAACATAATGTTATTATTCATATTCACGTTAAAAGAATCAAAAATACATTTGTACTCTTTATAATACTTTTTGGAAAATTAAAATTGTCAAAAATTTTTTAATTTTTTTGACCTTCCAAAATCTGAATATGATACAAAAAGGCCTTAAAGTATGAAACTAACTTGATTAGATATTCAAATATTGTTCAAAAAACTAATTTCTTAACTATAACTTAAATAAATCATTTTAATAATAGAATAAGAATAAGATAAACTATATTATACTAAAATTCGAAATACGAAAAATATTGAATAGCAAAATAAAGCATTAAAGTTCAGTGGAAACAGATGTAATACTACTTTAAAAATAATGTCTTTTTTTTATGCAGCAACAAGTAGAAAAAATAAAACTCCAAATAAAGATCAATATTTATTACTTGAATAAATTTGATGAATTTCAAATTCATGTTTTTGAAAATTTTATTGTATAGCTAATTTGTTAAGTACATTATAAACAAATTAATGATTTTCATATTTTAAAAAATTTATTTTCAATGCTTCTTATCGAATCAATTGATCTGAAAATTATGAATATATAATATATTGTGAATATACTTCTACTCTTCAACATAAATGCTCTCAATAATACATAAAATAATAAATTTTTAGAACATTCATATATCATAATATATTGATTAACATTTTAAAACCAAAATAAATAAAAAGATGTAATAATACATGATTAATAAAGTTGATAGCATATAAAGAAGAAATATCTAAGGAAATACAAACAACAAAATTTTTACATTAAATGAACTTCATTATAAATTAGTCTAAAAATAGAGTATCAGAGTTAAAACAAATATATTGAAGACAAGTTTAAAAAAGATTTTATTAATATCAAATTTCTTTTAAAATCAATAACAAAAACCTTATTGTAATTTATAGTATTTAAAATTTTTCTACTTTTACTTTATAAATGTGAATATTTCATCAATTTCATTATGGAATGATTTTTAGATGCTTCCTAAAAATTAGTTTTCTTTTGCTTAATATATAGTTTAAAGAATAAATCAAAACGTCTAAAAAATTTATAATATTTCTCCATCTTATATCCAATCCTGTAATAAAGTTATTTCATTCAATGTTTTCATTTTTAATCAAAAAATTTTAAATATTAGAAATTTTTCTAGCAATTTTTTATATTTATATTTTACTAATAATTATATTGTACATTTCTTAAACAAGTACCTTTTTATTCAATTCCTGTCAAAATTATATAATAATTATTGAAAAATCTTTCTTTCAAAATATTATTCTACAATTATATACAATAATACAATTTTTTCATAAGTGTTAATTTATAAATTTTTCATTTCGCATATTTTTTAAAAGAATTTATTAATATAAATATTTAAATTAATAATCTATGACTAATTTATTGAAAATAAACATAATGATTCTAATATATCCATTAAATTAAATTCATCACTTGAATTTATTTATGTTAATTCTTGGTAAATTATTTAAGAAAAATCTTAAAAATAAAACTATGAAATTTAGTTTCCAAACATTACAATTTAAAATATTACTTACCACAATATGCTTTATTTAAAAGAATTAAAAATAAAATATAAAAACATTAAAAGTTATACTTTTTCTTTCAAAAATATAGACCTAATAACTTAATTTTTAAGTTAAATATTTTTCTTAAGTAAATATTCCTCTGTATCTTGCAAACTAAAACTAAAACTATATTTTTTTGTTACTCATTTCATAGCATATCTTAAATTTTATAAATAAATAAATAATATAAATTATTATATTATAACTATAAAATAATTATAACATTTTAATTTTCTTATCTTTAATACGTAATTATGATTATATAAATATAAATAAATTTAAATATATAACATAAATAAAAATAAAAGAAATAAGTGAATAATTATAAAAATATATAACATTTTACTTTCATGAATTTTTTGGCAAAGAATGAGAATACTAATACATTGAATGGCAATACTGACTCCAGTTCCAATTGTATATTTGCCGCATCCAAAAGTTGCCATGCCCAATTCAAAGAAGCTACACAAGTGACGAAATGCATGGTATATTTATTTTAATTAGGAACTATTAGTTTGTATAATTTTTTACATAAATTTATTTTATAACATTTTTATAGGAAGAGTATGTAAAGAAAAATTGCAAACCTGGAAATCTATGATACTCAAACAATCTTCAGTTATTCTTGTTTTTAATATAAATTTTCCTATTACTTTTTACTGTTGTTTAATTATTTTACTATAATTATGTATTATATATAAAAAAATATATTATAATATAATAAATCAAAATCTAGTTAAATATAAAATACATTTCCAATTAACTACTTATCGATCAATATTTTTAATATTTATGACTTATATGTTTATGTATATATATGTACATATATGTATATATAAATACATCCATTCTATTGTATTTACTCCGTAATTGACTTAATTATTATCATTCGTTTTAATTTTAATTTCATTTTATTATTATTCAAAAAAATTTCTTTGTAAAATATAAAAATATTTTTAATTATACGTGAAAAACAATTATATTTTAAATAATTATTTATACTATCTTAAATTTCAAATTTTTGATATTTAGTTACTTCTACGAATATAAGTGAATATAAACATTAGTATTACTTTAAAAAAAAAATTTATGTAGTTATTGAGTAAGTCTTTTAGCTGTTCAATAAATTAAATAAAATATGAAAATAAATGTATAGAATTTAAATGATATATATTAAAATGATATATTTTAAAACCAATAGACTTTCACTAAATATATTCATATGTTAAAACAAATTTTTCAAATTTAAACTTAAATTTTATTTAAAGTTCAAATTAATAAACACCTATTTTATAAAAGATAAATGTAACATCTATTTATTTAATTTAAAGTCAAATAATAATGAATTATATGACTATATTTATGAAAAATTAATGAATATAAGCATAAGAATTATATAATTATAATATATATATTATATAAAAAAATAATAAACAGCGATATAATTAAACGCTCTTATATCCTTAAAAATAATTCAAAATAATTCTACTATGAATTAATATTTTCTTTCAATCAATTTTAATGACAAATTTGTTATTAAAGTACGTTGAAGAAGGAGAAATAAATAAATATGTTACAATAATTAAATAAATTTTATGGACATTAAAATTGCCTAAAATTTTAAACTTATTTAAATGATATAATTATAATAATCTCAGTTTTAATAAAATTTATTGAATAATTGTATGTATATGTATAATAAAAATGACAATATAATAAAGCATGACTTCAAAACTTTAATTTTAAATATGAATTTTTAAAAAATCCATATCCTTTAACTGTTATAAAATAAAAACTCTATTCGTTTACTTAATTCAATATATAAATAATAAATACTTACACTTATATCTGAAGTATTTACACCAATAACGCCGATATTCATATTACCGTTAAGAATAATCGTACTATTCATATAGATTCTAAAAATCAATGTTTTTATATAAAAAGTAATTATTGTGAAAAAATTACAATAAAAAGTATTTACAATAATCGTATTTACTTGAATGAAAGACTCAGCAGTTGAATCAATATTAGTTATAACTACTGAAAAATTATTTTTCCAATGAAAAATGCTAAACCTAATATTATGTCATCAAAATTGTGATTTCTAATAGTCTATAATCAGTAAAATTGATATACACTATAAAGAATTGTTTTGTATAATTAAATATAACTTTATAATCATACATCAGTTTAGCATACCGTACATTTTTAATAATTTATTTATTAATTAAATTTCACGAAACAAAAAAAATTCTATTCACAATTATAAAATTAATTAATATTAATAAATTAAAAAATTAGCGTGATTGTAATCAAGTTAACTTAAATTAAATTCAAGTTTTTTTAAAGAAAAATAATACATAACTTTTTTAATATTTTGTGAAATAATTCTAATTTTTAGTACTTTTTATTTTAATCACAATTTTAAAAAAATTTTAATTTCTTATTTTAACCTGAAATAACAGTATTAAAAACCAAAATAAGAATTTTATAATATGTATATAATTATAATTATTTATTTATATGGTTCGAGACACTTGTCTACATCATTTTGCAATATTAAATATTTCAAGCAAAAAAAATGTAATTCTTTCGTTTAAGATTCGTTAAACTCTACATATGTGACGGAGGTAGAACTTCGTATAATTATCTCTTATGAATCGATGTTCTTTGATTTCCCACTACTTTAAAAATAAAGCTAAAGAACTTTCTATTGGTATTCATGATCTTGGTTTGTTGTTTCTTTTAGTCCCACAATTACAAAATTCTCCTTATTAATTATAAGGGTTATAAAAAACTAATAATAGTAATAAATTAATAAATAAAACATTAATAAATAATGTCTTATCAAAATTAAAAATATAATTTTTAAATTATGTTTTATTTTCTTTCAATTAAATTTCAATAAATCTTATTTCATCTCCGATTTCTCTTATTCGCTAATAACTTTCATAAAATGTTATTTATTCTATTCCTTAAAATATGGTTATAATAACAATATAAACAATAATTTTACAAATTATCTATATTTTCATATGTAAAATTGCATCATGAGACAATTTATTCATAAAGTAATTTGTTATATTACCGCGATAAATATTATAATAAAATGTTTCTTGAAAACAGACACCATTATAAATAGCATTATAACGTTTTTGTCTCACATTATAAACTATAGTTGCAGTACCACTATGGTAATACCACCGACACATTTTTCTTTTTTCATAGACACAGTAGAATCTACCATTTGATGCAACAGGAATAAATCTGAAAAATGTAGGAAAAAATCATTTTTTATTATTATTTTATAAATTTAATTAATTTTACGTTATGTGAATTAAATATTTATTACATTTTTTAATGAAAAATAAGAATATTCTAATATTTTACTTTTTTATTATATTTATTTTTTTATTTCAAAGAATTGAATATTTACAAAACATTATCAGTATAATATTTTTAGTTTAATATAAATTAAAATATAAAAACTATAGGTATTTGAAAAATTATTCAGTCTTATAGAATTATAATTTACCGTAAAAATTTAACTGATACTTTTATTTGAAACTACAAAAAAATATACTTTTTCTTAATATTAATTCATAATTATAATTTATTCAACAGTCGTAACAGTTTGCTTTTGTAATAATCAGTAAATAATATCAAGATAAAGTTCACAGAGTTAATTTTAAGTTATTTTTCAAATTTTATTATTGCTATTTATTTGAAATAGTTTCTACAAAACTTTAATAAAAAAATTTTATAATTTAAAAAATAAAGTTAGATAAAAGTTATCTAAGATATCTTAGTTCGGAAATTCAAAATTTAACGTATTTAATTTAGTAAATACGTAAATAATAATGATGATAATAAAAACCATAGAGACCTTATTTATTATTGTTACGTTCAGAAAACTCCGCGGAAAAATGAATCTCGTGAGGAAAATGTCGAGCGGCAACTAGGCGAATAAAAACTACGAATTAAAAGGCGCGATTGAAACCATGTCAATCTCCAAAGCGCTGAGTTACTCGTTATGCTAGCCTCGTGCGCATCACTGTGGGGGAAATTTCTTAAGGACTAAGTATGAACTCCACAAAAGAAGTAAAGTGGTATTGCGAAGAGCGAAGTTTATGGACAGAAAAAAATAAGATGACGAGTCTGACGAGGCGACGGACGGACAGACTTCCACTGGCGGTGACAAAGTACCACAGGGACTAATGGATAACGTACGAGTTAGGTTGGGACCGGTTCCTCCTCAGAAAGAAAAGGAAAAGTCGCAGGCCCAGGAAGCCGTCAAGCCTCGAGTCATTGAGAAAGATCGTAAAGGTTCGAAGATTCAGAAGCGAAAAATAATAAACTCATTGCCACAGTGCGATGACCCTTGTGAGAGCAATCAATAGGTGAATATGTATTTTTATCCCCAACAATTATGTGATAATATTAATAATAATTGATATAATTTTTAAGTAATACATTTTAAATTTGCCTAATATTATTTCAAATATACTGCTAAACATTCAAATATATCGATGTATATCATTGATATTATAAAAAAAATGTATCGTATTTTCTATTGCTTACAATATCGTATCTTATTATATGATATAAATAAGCTCTAAGAATTAAAAATATGATAGTATTGATATTTCAAATATTTATTTCCATGAATATTTTTTAATATGCAATTGAAGAAAAAGAAAGGGAGCATTAAAATTAAAATATTAAATTTGTTTAGAATGTATAATTAAATTTGATTATATGATTAAAAATAAGATTATTTGTAATTAATTTGTTTAATATAAATAATTTCAAAATATTTTGTTCTTTAATACATCACAATTATAATTATTAATATCACATTGTAATCAGCAACACTTCTGACTATTTTAAAAATGTATTTTAAATAAAAAAAAATACGTATTTTCTTAATTTACAAATAATATATCAATTGAACTATGAGTAATTTCAATTATTCTACTAGTTAGATTAATACCTTAAACAACCAAATCAAAATTATTTCAATTAGTTAATTTAAAAACTGAACGAAAAAATAATATTTAAAAATACATATCAAATTTTTTAGCTAATATTTGTAAAAAATATTAAAAAATATTTTAAATGACATTTAAATTTTTTCGAACTAATTTATAATTATACTTATTCCTTTTTTTACAGTAAAACAAAATTTTTTACGTTTATTTAGAGCCAAACTGTTGAAAAATTCGAATGCACTCATAATTTTTAATCTTCACGTAATTAACAAAGTTAAAGAATATATTTTTTAAGTTAAATTACCAATGATAATTTTTATATAATTATAAAATAAAAATATTATTAAAAAATTTATTTAACATTCTTTTAAATAAAATATAAGTAAGTGTAGAAAACACAATTTTTTTCCAATTATTTATCAATTAAAAAATCTTATTTTATTTTTTCCCATATTAAAGCTGATATTTATAATAAATATTTAATTATATCAATTTATCACATTAATCTAAATAAAACCTATTTTTTAAACTTTATATATTGGAAAAGAGATATAAAAGAAAAGAAAATTTTCTACTTGAATAAAATATTATTGTTAAAAAAAATAAATATTTTTACGATGTATATTTATTATATTATTATCTTTTAAAACTCTTAATGCAAAAATAATCATATTCATATGTATATTTTTTAAAAAAAATTGACTTAAAGTCATTAATTAAGACATACTTTCAATTATTACTTTCTGAATTATAATTATGAAAATGAAACACTTTATATATATACATCAATATAAATGGTATAATAAATATAATCAAAGGTATTGATATAAAAGGAAGAAAATACAAATGAGGTATTAACGAATAAAAAACGTCGACTAAACCAAGAACAGCAATCTGTAATAAAAGAAAATACTACTGCGGACATCATTATCTTAGATAATATAATTTCAGACGAAATAAATTTAATGCCAGAAATAATGATGTTTACCACGACAAAAAAAATGATGAAATAAAAAAGATAAAATAACTTTAAATCAATATGTTCTGGAAGAAAATAAAGATTCAATAATTATTTATAAATCGAATGAACACATTAAAAATACTGAAATTCAGAATATATGATTCCTTTCTCGTACAATTACAATCATTTTGCAAAGTCCGTCCTGGGTTTAAGTATGCTTAGAATATTAATAGATTTATATGATAATATGTAGTATCGCTTTATTTGCTATAAATAATTTCATATAAAAGGATAATTGTTAGATATTATAATTTACATGTGTTCGTTTTGATATTATGTATTTTTAAAATACAATATTAAAGTTAAGCAATTCTTGCAATATAATTTAAAAATTTAAAGTTATTTAATATTTAAAATAAATATTCTAATGTAATAAAAATTTGAGAATTTGCAAAGGTAACATTCAAGTTTTTACGGAAAATACAGTAGTTTGAACATAGTAAAAATAAAAGTAAAAAATTACAACAGTCGAAAAGTTTTACGTTTTCTGACAACCTTTCCCCAATTCATATTATTCATATTACTCTAGAAATTATAATAGTGGTAATCAAAAAATTCAAAGACACAAAAAATAAACTTTGAAGCTTCAAGAACCTACTAGTCATGATCTTAAAATCAATTAAAGATAATAATAAACTGATGTCATTTAAAAATATCTTTTATAATATCGTAGGTAAATATATAAACAAATTTATTAAATGACCATTAAAAAATAATTAATTCACAATAACTACTGTATAATAATTTTCATTTTTTTAAATTTATTATAAAGTTTTTTCCATATAAATAAATGTAATTATTAGTATAAACATAAAATTAAATAAAAGCATCATTTCTTAAAATTATTTTATTAAATTTTAGTATAAAACAATTTAAATACATAGATAATATTAGCTTAAATAACTTCGAATATATAAATATACTATAAGAAATGATTATACAATAAATTTTAATATAAAAATATTCACAGTATTTTTATCAGAAACTAGATAGAAAATCATTGTATAAATAATTTTTGTACCTTAATACTGCTAATTTATTGATTTTATCATTTCCTTGTAAATTTGTTTGTCATTTATTTATATTAATTCATATAAGGATGATTCATCCCTTCCTAAATAAATCTCCCAAAGTTTCTATAAAAATACCTTTGCTCTTAAAAGAACCAGTAAACTCAAGAAGATCAAAAATTTATTATATATTATATATTATATATTATATATCATACTGTAAATATAATTATTCGTTTCATAAATTCACTCATTTAGGCATGATTGATATTGTTCTCGTGAATATCAATATTAAGATTCCAATCAGTTCCAATATTTTTTCATACAGAGCTATTAAATATTGGTTGATATTAGAATAATTCAAAATATATATTTCATTTTATGTCTATTTGAATACAGCAAAACCTGATATTTTTAAATAATAATTTAGTAGTTTTAATTTTATTGTTTCATCAATCGAACTAAGTTTTAAAAAGTGTCAATAAAAAATCTGATTTTATTATAGTAAATATAATAAAAAAACTTAATTTTTCATTTTTCGTTAAATTATTAAAAGCATTTATTTGAAAAAAAAATTGCTAAAACTAAATTATAAGTGAGAATATTAAATTTATACACCTTAATTGAATTCGAGAAATTTTTGCATAATAAAATTTTCTGTAATAATTTTTCTTCGTATTAAATTTTAATTTAACGGTAAATTTTTTAAATATTGATAGATCTTACATATATGTTATATTAATCTCAGAATAATTTTAAAATATCCTTTAAAATCATTCAAAAAATCTATTAAAAGGAATATTGAAATAAACATAGATAAATTTAATTTTCTTTTTATAACCTTATCTGGTCTTATCCATTTGAAAAATTACCTTTCCACTTCATACTCTAAAATCTTAAGTCAATGTCATGTTTCGTTAGTATATTTACATAGTATATATGACAAAAGTTTCTAATAAGTTTTAAAAATATCAGATTTACTTTTAGTTTTTCTTTCTTTTCTTCTAAATCCGGACTATGTTCTTTTTATTAATTATTAAAATTAGGCCTTTTTTCATGTTCAATATTTTAGTTACAATTTCATTCCTCTAATAATTTTCCAGATTGTAAATAAATTTTTTTTTTAAACTTAAAAAACTAGAAAATAATTATCCAAAAATTATAAATGATAATTCTAAGATATAATTATGAATGTATCAATGGATAAAGAACTGTACATATCATTATCCACTAATACTAGCACGACACATAATGTAGAAATAGAGTATGCCAATGGGTTACAAATAATATTGTTTTAGATTATATATGAGACATAAATTTAATTAATAACTATTTATATTAATCAATAGTAAAAGGTTACCCCACAATAGTTGCAATATATTACCTTCTACATCTCTTTTTATTTATAGAATACTGACTAGCGTTCTGGCTTTTCCTTAACTATTGTTGATAAATTTGTAGCAATAAATACATAATTTTTAATATTATTTCAAAACTCTTCTAAGTAATATATAGTTATCAGAGTAAAAATTTATAAATATTTATTAAATATACAATTAAAGCGAATATAAATTATTCTTACGTATTAGAAATTAATTAAACCAAATAATAACCAAAATCGGTGAATTAACAAATTTTTTGTTTTCTTAACTGATATTTCATTTAGACATCGCATCATGAACGTAAATTTTTCGATGATTTATTTACTAAGCTACAAATAATTTCTTGACCTCCAACAGCTCCAAAAATAAGCCGATGAAAATATGTAGTCAAATTTTCGCATGTTTTATTTTGATATAAATTTAATGTACATTAGTATATAAGTAAATAGATGAATTTTTAAAATATTATATTATATTTGAAAATAGTGGTATGAATTTAAGCAGAATTACAAATTATTTCATATTTATTTTATATATTTTTTAATATTATCTTGTAATTTAATATTTAATGCTATAACTTTTTCAATTTACAATAGTCAGTATAAAAATAAATATTTTACCTGGTAATCATAATATCAAGTTCAAACTTGTCCCTCATAACTAATGATAATGCTGTAGGCATCTTGAAGAACCTAAAATTTATACCAAGAAGAAAAACTTAGCAGTATTAATGTTAAGAAAAAAAATTAAATTAAGATTCAGAAATGTACACTTAACGGACTAAATATATCTTATCGACTTGTTGAAGATTCACTCAAATTCAACGATGAAGATTAGAAGAATGTTGTCGCAATCTTTATTATTGCAACAACATGGCAATTCAAAAACTGGCCCATCTATGGTCATGACTCTATCATTATTCTTTCCATAGAAAACAAGCTCATAAATTTACATTTAATTAATATAATATTTTTTCTTGTATACAAAATTATTTAATAACTTACATACATGTACATAAATACTTATCCTTCTTTAATATTATCTATTATTTTAGAGACTGTCTCTACATAAGATTTATAATAAATAAAATTTATGCGCGGCGAATATACTATCCACATTATACATTATCACTTCGAAAGTATTTATAAACAGTTTTAATTGAATTTGAAGCAATTTCTCGCTTCGTAAAGTACTAAAGTTAAATCGAAATCAAAATCGTTGTTTCCTACCAACATTTTAATCGTGTTAATTACGGAAGTCACAAGTAGAATACTCTGATTTGAGGAATTCATGTAATTTAACTTACTTTGATCCATATTCTTGTAAATACTGCAATTCCAACTTGCTGTTAGCTGTAACTGGTGCTTCTTCGCTGCGTCACATCTCTCAGAACTGATTTAATTGTTTGTGTTCATATTATTATTGCACTTGCAATTTGATTTCATTTCATCAGTTCACAATATATTACTTTTTATTTTCACTGTATTTAAGCATCTGGCTCGAAGAACGTATGTTATTATCATATGGCTAAGTCAACTTTAAATGATTTAGTGTTTTTATCAAACTACGGTCACATACGAATCATTTCACGAGCGACTAATTAAATTTTTATTTCATAAGATAAAATAAATGTTCGAATCTAAAGTTCTCTGAGACCAGTAAATGTACAAATTATACAAATAAAAATTATAATGTAATTTGCAGTTTATTATAAAGCAATAGTACCGAAGAGAGCTAGAGTTCAATAGAATTTTATTCACTTTCTTGTCTTTCATCCTTATATATGTTTGATTTCATTACTGTACCTAGGTATTAATTAATTATTAATGGTGAGGAAATTTGGTAATGATAATTTATTAATGATAACAAAAAACACAGAAAAAAATTTTCGGTAAAAATAAAGAAATAAAATTTAAAAAAAAAAAAAGATAACTATTTTAAAATGAAATATTAAACATTTTCGTATTAATCTTATTACAATAGAAAATTCTTGTAAATAAATGTAATTTTAATAGAAATATATCTTTTCTCGTATATGTTTTAATAAAATATTTTAATCATCACTATAGTTAGTCAATATCATCATATAAGTTATCTGTATCTTTTTTTCATATATTTCTAAGTTATTTTGTTTAGTCATATTTGGTTTCTTTATCTTATTTTTCAAATTTTAAACTAAAAAATAATTTAAAAAAAAATCGTTTTTCATTATAAAATATTATAAAAATTAAAAATACTTCACATTTTAATAAGAAATGAAATTATAGATAATTATTTATTTTTAAAATAAATTGAGCACGTAAGTTTCATATTTTTATATAAATTCGAATTTTTATAAAATACAACTTTTTAATTTATTTATTATTAAGCCTTACTTAAATTGACAATAAATCGTATAAAATTACTTTTGCAGTTATTGCATTTTATTTAAAAGATAAAAAAGCACCGTTAAATGTAATTGTTGAACGATGGGACGTTAAAATAATTAACATGAGCAGAACGAAACAGCATTACAATCGAATGAAATTGATACAATTTTGGACATCACATAAGTATGTAACTTTCTATTTAATTTTTTCTAAATTTATATTTTCTTTTAAATACAGAAATCAATTTTAAAACTTATTTAACAAAATTCATTTCATATTTTATAAATCATTCTAACAAATCAACTTTGTATTTAATAGTTAAAATAAATATTTCTAGCTTTGTAAGTCAATCAACCTTCTAATTTATTTAAACTTAATTTTAAATAGCTTATTGTAAAAAACAAAAATTTAGTAACAAACAAAATATATTATACTCTATTAAGAAAGATCACTATAATAATAATATACTTAAACACTTGAAAGCGTTCAAAACCTTTTAACAATATTTTAATGATTAATTTTTGTAAAATTTTTATATTTATACTATAAAAATATTAGTCTAATATGTATTAAAAATTTTAATATTAATTATAAATAATTTACCTATATGGATACCTAAGATAATACTAAAAATATATATTTTTAATCCAACTAAAATGACAAATACTAAATAAATTTAATAAGAATTATTATTTTTCAAGTTTTTAATTAATGTGTATAAAGTAATTAAAACACTACATATAATTTCAGGGAAATAAACTAGACAACAAACTTTCAGTATTAATTTTCAGCGAAAAAAATCAAGGAAAAAGAAAGTTGTAAACTATCTTTTAATAACTCGTTATCAATAAAAATTCACGGTTTTAGAAAAATTAATAATTTAAGATTGAAACATTGCTTTTTCCTTGTTTCTCGATGTAATTTATTTTTTATTAAAATATACAGTATATAGATTAAACAAGTTGATCACACATTTTATTTTGTGTTCGCCTTCACAAACCTATTTATTTCATTATTTTAATTTTTACCTATAACGCACTTCTTTCACTTATAATTACATTTATTTTTTTTATATACTCAATCCGCGCAGTTAAACTTAGTTTTTTTTTAAATACTCTTATGACCCTCGTTCTAAATATTATAAACTTTTTAATATTAAGTGCCATTTTACATTTAATATATCTTGCTTCTTCGTGATTTTATACACGAATAAACTATATGCAGCATCTTTACTTCTCATAAGAATTTTTAACAGCTCCGCTTAATTAACCATGATTTAAAACAAAATTTTGTTTACTCTAACTTTATTTTGTTACATTGTGTGTGTTTGTGTGTATCTTTTCTTTGTTCGTTTTGTATAATACATAAAAATCTTTGATGCGTACGCATCGGATATATGCAAATGTATGCATGTATATATAGATATATATATGTACACACACATGCCCATGAGCACATATTTATATATAAGGAAAAATTTATTTATCACATATTCTCGCGAAAGTATATAATAAGCTACGAATTTAAGATACAGTCACTGCATATCGATATATAAATGCTCTTTTTATTTATTTTAATATATTTTTACCTCGCTGGCATATCGCATTATTCCTTTTACTTGCATCTTCTAAATTGTACAAATGTATCTTATCACACGAAAGTCATTCTTAAACTTCATTATCAGTTTTACTGGAGAAATTATAAAATATACCTAACATTAAACTATCATTTGAAATAAGGAAGCTAGCTTGTTTCAATCATACTGTTCTACAAAATTTTTAGTTCTCTATGAAAAATGTATATTTTGAGATATGTATATAGCAAAAATTCTGAAATACAGCAGCACAATTCGTTATGGTATTAACGATAGCTTTCTTACTTTGGACAATTAGTATATAATATGAATATATTTTTAAGAGGACAGTCTTCTAAAACCATAACAAATCTTTATTTTACTTTTTTTTTTTCAAACTTACCTACATATTATATTTATTTATTCTTATACAAAAATTTATAGAAATATAAAATAAAGTAATTTGAATCCATTTTAACACATTTATCTAAAAGATACATTATTTATATTTTTTTATTAGAAGATTTTTTCAAGCTGCTTTAAAATCATAAAGTTGTTTGATAAATAAATAAAAGGATAAATTATTAAGGAATTATAATGAAAAATTATAGGAAATTAAAGAATTAAACATGTACAATTTATACGATAATTCAGATCAAATGTATAATCAATTGATTTTTTAATAAAATAGACGAGTTTTACCTTATCATAATATTTCTAGGAATAAAATATTATTCTCATCAAACCTATTCTACAACACTGTACAAAGGAAAATTGAATTAAATAGTAAAAATAGCAGATTAAATAAAATAGTAATAATAATGATAATAATTTTTAATACAATTTTATATTGATATCTATACAATTACTATAATTATAATTATTCCATTACTGATAAAAAAAATCTGCGATATAAATTTTAATTATATTTCTTCCATATTGTACAAATGAGAGATCATCGTATAAATCAATTGATTTAATCATGTATAAATCAACAATTACTGTTTAAATTAATTATCCAGCACATAAACACATAGTTTTAATGAGGCAGAAAATCATAAAAAGTTTATGAAATTTCATAGATTAAACACTTATTTCTCCTTACCTATTATGGAAATAAAATTTTTTTTGACATTATTGCTAAGCGAATGAACATCTAGCATCCTTTATCGTGGTATATTGTAAGATGTACTTAAAAAAATAGAAGAAAAAGCTCGAATTTCTTCAAAGAAACAGACCTGCCCATCCGATGCGTACAAATAAACGAGATATAAGAATATAAAACCTCCAGAGCGGTCAGTAATGAATACTTGTGTACATTTACAAAAATAATAAACCGAAAAATTGTAACTATTTAAAATAAATATTTATTTCAATATCGCCTGTTCATTTGAAAATCAATATTTACTGTTTTAAAAAACTTGTTCAAATAAATATTTTTTATTACAGAGAATAATAAATATTACTAAACTGAAGATGTAAATACGCTATGTATTGAAAAAAAGGTTTACTAAAATTTAATATATTTTTGTTTTGAACGTAATAAATGTACGAAATTTTCACACACTAGTAACACACATTCTCACATGTATATGTTTATAGTTACATATATAAATTCATACTTGCATGCATACATACATACACATACACATATAAATATACATATACATATTGTTTTTCATTTAATGACTATATAAACTCTGTAAATCCCTATTTAAGTCCTATCTACAAAAGTAAATTTCATCAGCGCTTAATGCTTGCTTTACTACAAAGTAAAGGTGAAGCTCACTTGCTGAACCGCTTGATACGTGATCTCGTTGTAAATGATCTCGCGCTCGGATTATACGGTACCTTCGCTCTTTTCGATATCGAACTTGATGACGTCGATAACGTACCTGAGGATATGCATGCAGAAGAATTCCCGCCAACTAAGGACGTGACGCTACAGGCTTGCTTCGCCCTGTTCGGTGTCACTGTCTTCGAAGACGTCGTTACACAACTAGCCAATTTTACTTTTGTTACGGCTAAAAAGTGGAGCAATCCTTAAAAACTTAACTTTACAATACCCTTAATATAAAATAACATGAAATCGAATGTCAAACTATTTTTATGCCGGCTAATCTAAACATTGTTTATAATTAACTGTATAAAAATAATTATTAATCAATGTTCTTTTTGTACCATTATGTTTATAAATCATCGCTAGTAAATTAAAACTTATTATTATATTAATTATTATTTTGTGCATTAATGTAATACGAAGTATAGTTCTCATAAGTAAAATTATCATATTTTATATTTGAAGAAATTATCTACTAATTCATACTTTACAAACTAAAACATAAAAATAGACAAAAATAAAATAAACTATAATATATATTATATATATTATTTAATATAGAATATAATTTATGATGGTATAATCTAAAACAATACATAATATTATAAACTAATTAATAAAAATTTTTTAATGAAAGTAGCAAAATATTTTTATTCTCGTGTATAGTAAATTTTTTGAGTGAAAAAGGCAATTCATCCATTATAAAAGCATTTTTAACTTTTTACACCGCTAATTCTTAAAAAATAAGTTTTAATATCGGCAAATTTATAAAATAAAAATTTGTCAAAATAATTTGGCAGTACTATACTTTCGTAAATTTATTTATAGAAACGTTATTAAATAAAAACGAAAGCAAACCTGGCGTTTGTGAAGTAGACGAATTCGTTAAAATAGCTACGGTGGAAGACTGTTGTTTAAGCTTCGCCTGAGATTCTAATATCCTGCTCGACTTGACCATTCCATACTGATGAGCGAGTCGGGCTGGCACCGTGTGACCCGCAATATCCACGTTCCTAGACCTGAGCGTCTTGATCGGTGTGGCAGCTATCGTATCCGACCTGAGCCAGCGCTTGGGCATGACCGACGATGAAGACGAAGAGGATGAGCTTACGGAATCGGTGATGGAATTGATGAGCCCTACAACGGTCTGACGATGACTACCAGAACAGGAATTGCCTGTACGACTCGCCCGACCTTGCTCCCAGAAGCTCTCACGTATTTGTATACGGTTGACAGATCTATTGATGGAAGGCCTTCTGATCTTCTTTATTGGAGTCACTTTCTTTTCGAGATTGCGACGTTTAAATGAATTCGGCGAGGAAAGTCGCCTTTCCTGAATGCTGCTCGAACTAGAATTCAGCATTCCATCTACAATTGGGAAAATATTACTCACTTTTTATAAGAATATTTATATTTTGTACACTATTTTATAATTAAAATTAATTTGTTGTATAATAATTTATGATCATATTCCTTTCAATAAATTCGTTTTGTTTTTTAATAAGTTTAAATAATATTGTTACACTATGATCAAATAAACAAAACATTTGTTATAAATAATGTTTACTGCCGTAAGACATTTTTTAATAAGATAAATATTAATTTCGCAAACAAACAAAAAATGTGAGAACATAATAGCTTCAAAAATTTAGAAAATCAATTTATTTTTCATGAAAGTGTGATATTTCACGTATGTTAAATAGATAGTATTGTTTAATGATGATTTCCTTATAAAACATTTATTTTTTAGGTATATATTTTTTATAATTCGTCCAGTATTTAAAGTAAACAAAAAATGTAAAAGTTGTCAATAATTAGTAAACTACATTTTCTCAAATTATATCTTTTACAATATCTTCTGCTAGCGTAGCATTTTAAAATATAATATTGTAGTAAATTAGAAAATAAATTGTATAATTTACTACAATAACGGTTTTAAATTATTAAAATTAAAAAACTCACTCGTCTTTGAAATCACCGCGTCAGCTACATGCCATCTAAGCCGATTGTGTTGTTGCTCAACCTTCTGATTTGGTGGTGCTCCGGTACTATGACGTCTCCTATTAGTCGTCTGGTGCTTAACAACGTTACTATAACTCGAGGAGTTATTAATTCGTTTTGTCAAGGCGCTGTTGTTACTATTGTTCTCATTAGCGCTTCGCCTGATAGATAAAAATACTATTTGAACACAGATATCGCAAGTAATTTGCATTTCTACATAAACCTTTTATAATCAAAATAAAAAAATTAATGCAATTCTATTACCAAATATTCATGTATTAAAATATAAATAAAATTTAAATAAAATTATCTCTACACTATAAAATAAATATAATTTTTTTCTTTTAATTTAAAGTTCTTTTAAATTACACATTATAAAAAAAATTATGGTATTTGATTTTAAAATATGTATAATTTAATACTTATAAGTATCGGTAGGAAGATGAAATATTATTTAAATATTAAAAAAGCAATAATTCATCAAAATATTAGTCAATGCAATAGTAGCCAAAATTGTATAAATTAAAAATGACAAATATTCTGATAAATGAAAATATAAACAGGATTTGAATTGGCTAGTGTAATGTAAATTTAAATTTCATTTATATTATACCTAAGTCGTGGTCCCTGAGGTTCTGTGAACTTAATCGCTTGAAGATCTCCGCTATTGACCTCCTCGGAGTATTTTTCAGGCTTGGGCACTTGTTGCAACCAATTTTCCCTATCCAGTATGAACTTTGTATCCATTACCATCGCTTCAAGATCAACTTCTTCCTTTGTTACAACTTCCTCCGTGCAAAGGCTACTTTCCACAAGACTTGTTTCCAAAACTATCATTGATACTTCGCTAGATAATTCAACGTTAGGTTCATCAGAGGCGTCGCTGGACGATATCTCGGCCACCTGGATACTCTCTTCGATATGAGGAGGCCTATCTGTGAGGCCTTGACTCGGTGTAGTTTCATCTTTGGTTAAAAAGTTAGCAATCTTGATTCCGTCATCGCTGCTACTTTGGGGCACTGATAAATTTATGACGCCTTCGTCGATGCAATGATCCGACGAATCGGGCTGCTTTTGTATGTCCGAATAGCTAGGTAGTGAAGTGCACGTAGGAATTACGGGAAAGGAATAGCCTACGAGTTCAGGTAGCGGTTTGTGGATGGGCGATGAGTATGGATACTGAATACTTTCTCTTTGCAAAACATTAGTTTCTGAAATCTCGGATTCTGGTTGCAAAGCTACTCGATTTGCTGCTATCTGCTCACGCTTTTGACTAAGAAGTATCTAAAATAGAAAAATTGTCAAAATTAAAATTATTTAATAAAATGAAAAAATGTAAAATGTCAAACAGCACTTTATAATTTAATGACCTGATAATTCATTTTTACTCAAAAATATAATTTATAATTACAATTATTCTAAAAAATATATTGAAACTTCTTTTTTACAGCTAACTTTCAAATATACTCATTTTTTAATTTAACAATTATCTGCATTCAAATTTAAAATGAAAAAAGATCGGTAAGTTAATAAATTACATTTACAATTATACTTTTAACAATTTTATTTTATTTACGAATGTGAAATATAAAAAAAAATTTGAAATAAAAATTTTGTCAAAGGTGTTGCTAAAGTAATATATTTTTTTATTAATGATGAATATATAAATCATTAATTAATAGTGCAAACCTCGCTATGTGTAGGCCCAGGTGGATCAAGCATTAATGTTACAACACTAATATTATCTGCTCTTAATCTCATAGATGACCATTTCTCAAGTGCATGATCAACTAGTCTCTTTGATGGGTTAATCCACATTTGTACATCTCCTTGCTATAAAAAAAATTATGTAAATTTATATACTCAGGTTTAAAAAGACATAGTAATTTATATAAAGATACATTAAAATAGTTTATATTATTCATATATTATAAAACATGGATACTAGATCAATATGTACTAATGGTAGAGAGTATATAAAACTATAAGTTGTTAATAAAAAATTAATGAAAAATATTATTCAAATAGAAAATAATATAGAACAGATAATTATAATTATATATCATAAAAAAATCAGAAAATTTATAGAAGTAATATCTACGACTTAAAAATATTTATGAAACCTAGTAACATTTAATTTGAGATACAAAAAAATTAATAGAATAACATTTTTTCATGGCTGTTACTTTATTCTGGTACTTAGGAGTCCTATGTACAGTCTATATAAATATAAATTTAACTAAAATGCTAAAAAAAAAATTAAGTTAAACATAAAGGCCATATATTAACAAAATATAAGCAAATAATACACAGAAATATCATCTATTTATTATGCATACCCCATTTCCAGTTTGCTGAGAAGCGATTAGATGTTTCTCATTATTACTTTCAGCAGCTTGTACAACTGTTACTGCAGCTTGTGGTGTTAACATATTCCATAAGCCATCTGTTCCAAAAATAAGACACCTATGTGACTTCACATCAATTTTAACTACTTTAACATCTGGTTCTGGTGAAACTACAAATGTATTCAATTCCGAATTGTAACTCCATAAATCACCTGTTCAAACCCCAAGTAATAAACAGTGAAAATAAATGACATTATATAAAAGAAATACATTAAAATATCTTCTATAAAACTCTTTAAATAGACTTTTATATGTATTATTTACCTAAGGATCTAGCAACAGCTAAAAAAGGAATTTCATCTATATGCGTTGATCGACGTACTGGACCCTTATGACCCAATCTAGGCCTATTCCATACTACTCTAGGAACACCTGATTTGCTAATAACTTTTCCACCAGACTCATGAATCCTTGTCATTTCTACTCCACATTCAGGTTTGTGATCTCTTGTTAATGCTTTTGACTTCCAGAATAAATCCTTTTCTTGATATCCCAAAACTATACCAGAATCACCTACATGACCAATATATATTTTTCCTTTTCTAATAAATGCAATACTAGCAGTTGTTCCAGCTGTTGATGGCAATCCTGATGCTGTTCTGGGCCACTTATCTATATAAAAAATATCAATAATTAAAAAAAATTCAAAATATAAAATTGATCGTTTACAAACTTTTATTAAAAAGAAAACAAAAGTAATTTATTGAATTCACTAAAATAGGGAAATTAATATTTATTAATATATAATATTATATATTTTACAACTTTCAACATTACATGAATCCTAAATGTAAATAAAAATTAGATAGCCTATTAAAACAAAATATGGTAAGCATTTACAAATTTATAGTACTTAAAATTAATTTTGTTAAAAAATATAAAAAAAATAAGATATTCATTATATATGAATCGAATTTAGATAAGATTAGCAATAAATAAATTTCAATAATGTATAAAACATAAAAATTAAAAAGAAAATAATTCTAATTTCGCGCGCTCGAAAAACAAATACACTGGCGGCTCTCTCGGTTGCAACATAAGTTACATAACCTAATATTTTAAACTCCGACCTTTCTCTCGCTCTGTACTTTGTGCTTCCCAACTCTCTCGCTTATTTCAAACAAGGATAACTTTACATGTAAAACATATTAACCAGACGAAGACGCTAAGCTAAATATACATCAGTGCATGCTGCGAATCATTGTCCCCTGGTGGGGATACAAAATACGCGGGACGAATCTTTTCCTATCCCACGCATATCTTTCATTTCGAATTCACAATAACAATAACAATTAGTATAAATTTAAAAATATCATGATAAAACGAGGTTCATTCTAGGTTACCAAGTTCGCGCCACATCGCATAATGCGTGTTGACGTATCCATCGCGGATGGCTTTAAGCACATCTTCATCGTTGTCACTCCAGAAGTTCTTCTGCTTGACGATGATATCCATGAGATTTTCTTTGGCAAAAGTTGCAGCCTCACCGCCTCCATGACCGTCGAATATCCCGAAAAAGGCGTACTCGAGCTCCCTATCATTGGAAGACTGCTGATAGGCAACACTGAACATGTCCTCCATGTATTTACGGCCTCCTTGATTGCAGTGGCCTGTCACTCGCAGATTCACACCGATACTCAGCGACATTTTTAACCACGACTTATTTTTTATGGAGCCCAACACTTTCTAACCTCAAAAAACTCACCCTTAACCGCGCTCTTGTACGATATTTACCTTCTCTCTTCCTCCCTCCAACTCATTCCAATGAAGCCTATACATATGCCTCTCGCATTTATACACATAGAGAAAGAAAAAGAGATAAACTCGCGAAATTAAATCATTGACAACGACGACGACGACGACGACGACAACAGTGAGAGAGACAGCGTCACTTATCTCTTCTCCAGGGAGCACACCACTGCTCTTTCAAGATTTAAGCGCGCAGCTTCCTCGTCTTCTTTGACTTTTCTCTCGTCGTTCTTGCATACACCAATACTCCATCAACACTTGCGAGTGCATGCACGCACACACTCAAACGTACGCATATACAAAAAACCAAACACCTCGGACGAAAGCCTCGCACTTACTAAATGTGTGATTGTGTGTACCAGCTTTCTCAATCGTAATGTGCGCGCGCACTTACGACCTGTGGAGTGGGGATAAGCGTCGAAGAACGCACACGCGATTTATGTATAACTCCTGGCTACATGAAAATGTGTGTAACAGACGCATCGAAAGAAATATGGCGTCTCAGCCATACGAGAGAGACAAATAGATTGCAAATCCAATGGTAAAAAGAGACGTAAAGAGATTCTGCTATTTATTACACTTTCAACGGCGACTGTTTAAATTTACCATTGATTCTAACTTTCTTTAGTAGATTTTTAAATGTTTACACTTCTACATGTTTTTTCATGTATACGGAATTATCATTTTACCGTTACAAAAGAAAAAAATTTAAATATTTTTCATCCTTGCGATTATGAAAAGATTTAATTTCGAATGTTGAGTCGAAGCGAATACTTTGAGCGCCAGTTATGCCGTTAAAAGGGGGAAAGAGTAAAGATGGGCCGAGTGATGGTAGTACAAGTCCAACGCAGACGAAGAATAAGGAGGTCAGTTGTATATGTATTCTTACAGGACTCGTAGTATTACTATGGGTATTTCTACATTAACCAGTTTAACACTAGAGCATGAATAAACTTAAAAATTGAAAGCGGTCCCTGTACTAATAATTGAAGATTTCATTTTATTTCATGAAAAAATAAAATATTCATATATTACTCTTTATTACAGAAAATATCAAAACAATTTTTTTAAATATTGAGCATTTATTTTTTTATATATTTATTAATATCAGTTAAAAATTACACTGTAAAGTTAAATACTTTAAATAAATTTTCAAATATAATTATATATATACCTTTCTTCTTTTAAAGAGTAGTAATATTTGAGTGACAATTTAAAAAATTTATATTAAAATCTATATTGATTAATAAAAATACTTTATTTAAAACAATGAAAATAGAATTGCGCTTTAAAAACATTAATTTTTTATACCTATGAAACTAAAAAAATTTGTTTCCAAACAAGAAAAATTTGTGCATAATCATCTGATGAAACATTGTTGTGTTCGTGCGTGTATTATGATCATTCAATTTTACTACACATAATCATACAGTTTTTATACTACATTAAGAAATATTCTTATTTCTAATGAATATTTTTTATACGATAAAAAATTATTCTTGAATACCTACATGCATAATATCGATAACATAAAATTTCTTTTATGTGATTTAGATGGTATCTATATATTTCAAACCATTATTACAATTTGATACCAGATTCTCGCAAAAAAATAAGTTTATCGCGTAATATATAAATTAATTTAAATGTAATTATGCTCTATTTCAATTTATTCTATTACCAATTTAATATTTTACGCATAACGAAATAATATTATACGATATTTTTTTTAAATAAACAAATTTTATGTTTTTTTAACAAATTGTTTTTACATACTAGATAATAAATATTACGATATTATGTTTAATCTTTGCTCTTTTAAATATCTAATAATAATATTTGACATAATTAAAGAAATAATGTATATAAATAATTTTCAATAAAAATTACTATAAATATTATATTTATCTTTTTATCATTAAAATTTTCTGCGATATACAAAAAATATATATAAAGGCAAAACATAATAATCTTACATGTTTAAAATATGTAGAAACATTTCACAAAATAGTTTTACAGAATCTAAAAAATAAACTGAAAAATATCTATCGCACGATTTCAAATATAAATTAAATATCCATAAAATCGTGATAATGACAAACGTAGTGTTACCTATAAAAATATAAAAGTAAACAAATGTAATAAATTTAAAAAATACAATATTCAATCAACATATAAACGAATAAAAATTGACTGCAATTTTAGGTAGTCATAGTAGTGTCTTTTGACCAAGTTAATTGGTAGTAACTAAAATGACTAGATTCGTGCAGCTTATTTTATCCACATTCCTTGGTCAAAGCACGTCTGTAATATTAATGTAGAAACAGCTATAAGACAAGTTTGCCCCTGTTCTTTTACGGTTTACCGTACAATCTCTTTCTCTCTCTCTCTCTCTCTCTCTCTCTCTCTCTCTCTTGTTATACGAAATATTCCTTTGTAGATATTTCACTCTCTTTCCTAACTTCTTTTTCGTCGATGGGGGTGCATTTTTGAGTTGTAAACAGGTGAATATTTTCCGAAATTTACGTTTTGTTATATTTGCCTTTGATTGAACAGATCGATACATGTTTTTAGTTCTTTCTTCTCTTTTAACGATGATACGATTACGATCAACGAAGCTTACGTTTTATTTGATTCTTTATTTGCTAAATATTAACTAACTGTACATGTATCTTTGATTTAATTGCGACATATGCTTGGCTAAGGTATTTTTACGTACATTATATGGTCTTGTGATAATCTGTACAATCAATTACGCACGTGCGATATTAATGTTTAAATATTGCAAAAAGTTCTTGCATATATATACGTTTATCAAAATTATCACGTAATTATGAATACTAAAAAAAGTAAAGACATAAATGTTGGAATAATCGAAATAGCTTTGCACACTTAACGTTCTCGAATAAGAATGAAATTTAGCGGTAAACCAATCGATACAAATGTTTCTCCCGGCACGTGGTACCGAAAAGAGCGCGCGATCTAATATCAGGAAGCAAAATACGCGAACGATGGCCCTAAACTTTTCGTTATCGGTACTGTGCCATCACAGTACTCGTTGCTTTAACTCGATTTTTCATTCTCTATTAACTTATTTCTCGATTCGCATTGTACACCATATAGAAAAATGAAGAAGATCGTTTTCTCAACACGTTAATATTGCGATTCGTCATGCAAAAAAATATTAGCTCGAAAGGGGAGAGGGGAAGAAATAGTCAAACACATGTGCGTAATTCAGGAAATAAGAAAATAAAAAAATACAGGTTTCAATACAAAAATTGACGGGGTGTTGGCAAATGTAGTAACCACGTGGGAGACACGAAGCGGTGTACACGAATACGCGTACAGAAGTATGTTTTAAGCTGTTTAAGGTAAACAATGTACTGATTGGAAAACGGAACAAGTATCCCTTCCACACTTTCCTGGCCAACAGCAGTAATTCACGAGTAAGATTACTAGAAAAAAGCCGAAAGGTGCTGTTGGGTATTTCTTCCTGTAGTTCGGTTGCCGGAAACTGACAGCCAGAAACTATCGAGATCCTTACGGATAAAACGCAACCTAAATCCAATTACCTTGACTCAATTCTTAAATACGGTGTCACTCTTGCGTAAATTCAGATCCAATTCAGCATCCCTGATAAATCTTGTGTATTATTTGAATTTACAATGTATAACCATCCCGCTTTCTTTCCGCGAATCAATTATTTTATCTATTCTTAAACTACATTTCTTTTTGTTTTCTTTTTTCTTTCTTTTTGTTATATTATAAATTTCAAATAACCGTGTTAGCTGTGTAAGGAGCTACAAAAAATATGTTGCAGCCAAATGAACAAAATTATTTTTTAAACTACAAATCATCAAAAAACTTTCTATAATTATTATAAAATGAAATTCATGTACTTCGTTATTGACAGTAAAGTTACAGAGACAACAATCGGACATATATTTATAATTGGTTTGTATTCGCCCCGTTCTTTATAAATTTCCACAACAGAACTACGACCGTCATTAACCAATGGACACAGCCGATCGCTCTTTACCTGCACCCATGGAAATTCCCAGTTCTCAACGCGCATACTCGTGTTATCCATATGGAACGTGGAATCGAACATTTGAGTGGGAACAAACAATAGAAATGTCGTTTATCCGCTCGTGCATTAAGCCTTATTCTCCCAACGCTCTGCAACGATTTTTCTACCCGTTTTAAGTATTTTTCCTATCTTTGAACATTGTATTTATTGTTACTTAAATGAAAACGAGGATTATGTTAATAATACAGACCATTGTAAATAATGCTTTATGCATAGGTCGCATACACAATACAACGTTAATACAAATACTTATTTAATTAATTTTATAGTATCTAAGAATAAATTTTCTTATTTTTCATATATATTTTCCTGTACGAATAATATATACATTTTGTATTCTTTAATATTTAGTTTTAACTAAGCTACACCAAGCTACTACCATTTTATTTTTCAAACATTAGGTAAAAAAAAATTAAATCTATATATTTCCCGATACAACGTTATATTTAGAATAAAATTTTGTAAATCTTAATTCAAAATATATACTGTTTAAAATTATATGAAATTTTATTTCAAACATAAAATAATGATCGTAGTGTACATATATTAAAATAAATAAAATAAAATGAACGACGTGGCAGCCATAATGAATAATCGTGTCGCCCATCGAATAACATTGCACTCACAGATAACAAAAAACAGAACGATAAAGTATAATTTACTTTAATTTCTGGTTCTGCTATAAATCCTAAATATATATTTTTTTTAATACTTATTCTTGAATAAAATACTCGTGTACAAAAAATATACCGATGTTCATTTCCAGTTGGAATAATATTTAAATTTACGGAAACATCTATAATTTCTACTGTTATGGAAAGATGTCGCCACTTTGTTTATTAAAATTCCAAAAATGTAAGTGAACGTTCGAAGTTTAGATATTTATTAAGATACTTACTTGTCCAATCCAATTACTAATTTTTGTTTAATATGACATTAGATTAGTTTTAACAATGTAACATCCTTAAACTTTTTTCTTCATTTTTTCATGTAAATATAATATGGAATATCAACATTTAAAAAAATATCTGATAACCGAAATGAGTTAGATTTATGATATCGACATTAAAATTTAATTTAAATAATTGAAAGGCTATATTTGAATATGCATATTATATCCGTAGTTAAAAAAAATTATCTCAATCTAAAATATATAATCAGATCTTGTTTACTAACTTAATTGTCTACTTTTTCGTTCACTAAATATATAATTTTATTTAGATCAAGCATGCAAAAAATATTTCACATTTAAAAAAAATCGTAAGCTATTATTTTAATTTAATTTTAAATTACAACATTATCATTTATGTAATACAATATTTGGTAAAATATTTAATGTTTTTTACTGCTTTCAATTTATTTTTCAACAATCAATAAGTAAATTAAATTTTCCATTAATTCTCATTTCTTTCTGTAATTATTTAACCCTTATTTATTTACATGTTAAAAAAATTTTTTCTTAGATTATGATATCAAATATCTTCTCTTATAGTTATGTATAAGACTATTAAAAAACATCATAATATATTTTAAAATAATTATAAAAAAATCTATAAAATATATATTCTGTAGAAGTAATTATTTACTATAATTAGTAATTATAATTATTATTGAATGGCAATTAATATATGATTCGTGAATATACATAAGTATTTTTTAAATAAATAGTTTTCTTTAAAATACTTATTTATTAATCATAAGTTACAAGTAAAGTTATAGTTTTAAGAAAATTTAAGGATACAACAAATAGATAGCCCGGCTAGCTCAGTCGGTAGAGCATGAGACTCTTAATCTCAGGGTCGTGGGTTCGAGCCCCACGTTGGGCGTTTTTTTTTTCAATTTTTTATATTCAATAAACTAATATCAACGTAAATATTATTTATTTTACAATTAATTGCAAAATTTATTGTATATGAAATTTTTTTATAACGTGCAAGTAAGCGATAAACAAGTAAATGATAAAATTAATTCAATAAAATTAAGCTTTATGCTGAAATGTTATATATATAATATTAATTTATATAATTAATATACAAAAATATTATAAAAAATATATCAACATTCAACAAAGTAAATATTATATTGAAAATATTTATCACATAATAAGTATAATGTAAATTTAATAAAAATTACCCATAAATAAAGTTTTAACTAATAAGTATATTTTTATTAAGAATATTGCATTTTAAATATAAGTATTCTGCGAACCTAGATGCGTATAAGTGAAAGGTAGAAAATGAAAAAATCATATTATCTAAGTTAAAAGATAATAAAAAAAATTTTTTCAAATATTTGTTTTTTTTTATTTGCTAATTTTTCTAGTTAGTTTCGAACTGAAAGCAGAGTATATAAAATACAATTTTTTTCTGTATAAACACCTTCAATTATCTAATATATCCACTTACATCTACCGACTAATGAAATAATGGATGTTAAAGATCGATAAAATAGAAAGCATGTTTCCTTACAATCTCATATTAGATCTACCACATCCTCAAATATATTTATATAAATATAGATAAAATTTTTTACTAGTTTTGTTGGTGTGGTGAATAAGGAAATCAAACTAAAAATCTATAATTTTAGAACTCTAAATTTAATATCTACTTCAATATTTTTATTGTATAATTCGTAAAAAATATAAAAAAATTTATTATTCAGCACAGTAACTATAATAATAATTGGAAAGATTATATGTAAATATAACAGTATCAATTTTACTTAAAATAAAATCAATTATTAATAATATTTCAAAAAAAGAAAACAAATACTTAGACCAAAGTATGAACAAAAAAATAATTGTATGGGTCTCGAAAAATGCTTATTTTTCATATTTTGAACATAACCCTATATTATTAGATTAATAATAATTATTAGATTTCATTTGAAAAAATATAGATTATTGATTTATTACTTTCATTACATTGATATTTGGCTTCTATGGATTACCTTATTAATGAAAAACAATAATTTGTTAGATTTATTTAAACAGATTTTTCTATACGTTATTTTTATTACATTCCTGCTGTAGAGTACAAAATTTATGAAAATATGAATTAGAATAAATTATAAAATACAATTATAAAATTATAAAATAATTTCAATTAATTCGATATAGCCCTCATGTAATTAAAAATATAGCCTTAAAGTTATTCATATATATATCTGTATGCATGTATATATTAATTGAATATTGTAAATTAATGCAAAATCATAAAAATTTAACATACTTCAACACGTAATTCAGCAAAATTATGCCATGAAATTGTTTTACTAAACTGCTACATTAATACTTAATAAGTAAATTTAATTTACTATTACATGTATATATTTAAAAAGAATTTCTAATATATAATTTAAAAAAATATAATTATAAAATCCTTAATTAATAATATTATAAAATATAATTATCAATAATTAAATAAAATTACTATTAAAAATAATAAAGAAAATAATAAAACTGTTCTAATAAATATTTAACATTAATTAATACAAATGTGAATATCAACATGAACATATAAATCAGATTTATTATTCCGACCTTCAAACATAAGAAAAAGCTATTCATGTTATATGCTTTAAAAACTACTATATTAAATATTTATATAAATAAGCATTTTCTACAAAAAATATAAGAGTTAATTTAATTTTTTAAAGGGCTACGTTCGATTCTTAATCAAAGAAAATATAAAAATGTTTTTACTTTTTATATATATTTAATTTTTTATATATATACTTTCTACAATGTTTAAAAACTTATATATCTTTTTCTTATATTTTAGGTTTTTGAAATATTTTAGCATTTAATTTTTTAAGCTACCTATTAATTAATTTAATAAATTTCTTCATTATTTTTTTATTTACTTAAAAATAGTAATCGATCTTATAAAAAATACAAAAATATATCTTAATAATATAATAATGATGTATATTATTTATTAATTTATAATATTTATTCTAATAATGTGAAGTATGAAATACATTAAATTGTATCAAAATTCATATAACATACAAACTATATAGAAATTTTAAATATAGTAATAAAAAATACTTGACTATTGACAATATATTTTATATACTTCTACCATGTAACTTTTCATTGCAAATTATGTATGAAAATTAATACATCATTTCATTTTTACTAGGGGATAGTATTTTATTATGATTTAACTAAAGTAATTAAATTGTTTTATTGCTTCTAAAACAATTATAATTCTTTAATCGATTAAAAGTTATAATAAAATGATTCGTTAATTTTATAAAATATCCTATTATCTCTTTTAGAATAACACATTTTTTAAATTAGTGAATGTACATCATACGAAAATTATACTTATATATTATAGTATAAAACTATAATAATAATAATTAATAAAAATAAATTAATATAATTCTTTAATTAATAATTAATAAATAAATAAAATTTAATAAAAATAACTAATGTTATTATATTCATTATTGTTATTTTATCTATCCTAAGGGCGCTGATGCTACAATTTAGCACTCGTTAATATTACTACAAATGATTTTGTATAAATTAAATTTTGAATTTTTAATAATATTACATATTTAAAAAATAAATAAAAATTAGAAGCATATACTTAAAAATTATATATATACAATAATCCATTATCAAATTTTATTTTTCGAGATATTTTATAGTTATTTTGTTAAAATAAAAATGTTTAATATAACATAATATTATTTAATATATAATTTAGAATACTAGTTAATTATTTAGTGTTTTTTTAGTTTATAAATTTTTTTTATAATAAATTTAATAAATTTTAATATTTTTTTCTATCATTTCATAAAACTTCCATATAATTAAAAATTAGACTAGATACAAAAACATTTTTAGATTTGAAAAACAACAACTATACTCTGTATATTCAGAATAGTTTGCACCTTATACAGTTCGTTCGTAAATTATAGGTAAATAAATCAAATAGTGCAAGGGTTTTATGGAATTAAATAAAGGAAGATAAATTCCGATTATCAAAATATCGCGGAAAAGTTTACAATTTAATCGTTTTCCTAACTAATATTATATTATACTAATATTATAGTATCATCTATGTACAAACATGAAATCAAATAACGTGCAATGTAATCAAGTGCTTAAAAGTTAAATTAGATTTTTTATCTAGAATTGTAATTTACGCTATGAAAATTTTGTTGTGCTTTTCTTTTTTACGTACTAAAACTTTCAATATTTTGAGAATAATAAGGTTTTCTACTTTGTGCAGGAATTTTAAGATTCTCGAGTTTCTAACTTTATCGCAAGATCTTCAATGTTCGAGACTTCATTGGTTCGTTTAGAAAGTCGTACATTTTATACGTAGACTTTGTTCATGATTATTGTTATTACTTAAATTTGGTATACCGTGAGCTCTCAGCGAAAATTCGTATGTATCAAAAACTGAGATGCAAACGTGGTTCATTTTTTGGCACAGTAATCTTCATAATTCGTAAAGGATTATTGATTAGACAAAATTTTCGGTGATATTTTACTCATCTGCACCAAATTGAAATATTGATTTGCAACTGCCACCGACTATTTGTTTAATTTGATGCGTAATACAACAATACCTTTTACAACATTGTCGAGAATTAATTTTTTCTTTCTATTTACGGATAGTTTATTCGATCCGGTTCGTGAACGTCTACGGTGCGAGACTTTCATCTATTAGTATTTATTTATAAGTAATGACTACTTTATTGATTTATTACTCCACAGAACCGAATTATTTACCAAACTTTAGATTATTTCATATTTGAACAATGGGAGAATTTCATGAGCTTTTAATATTGCATTATAATTGATGTCAAAGGCATTGTATATGACATTTTTCACGTTTCAATTTTTGAATATATAGAAATTGTAAAAAATTAACGTGTATGACTTTTTGAATTAATCTCACCTTTGAATAAACTTTCTGTCTCAAAAAATTCTTTACCTTATTAAACAATCTATATATATATATTAATAATATTTTCATTTCATGTTAAAATCCAAATGCAATCAAAGAAATTAAATAAATACTTCATTTTGCTTTATTTGAACGACATAAGCATTTCAATAATCATACGCAAATATATTATCGTAGTTCTTGTTAAGAAATTTTCAAATTAATTACAACTAGTAAAGTATGCTTTCAACAAAGAAATCGACCTTTTTGAAGAATATTTTATTATATTTGATTATTAGTGTAACTAGAAAATATTTTCTTAATAATAATTAATAAATAAATAATGAATAAATAATATTATTTATACTTATTATTTATATTTATTTCAATATTCAACAAAAATTTTATGATACTAATTGGACTTATATAAAAATTTAAAAACATAAATTTAACACAAACAAATCCTGCGTATTTTCTAAAACTAAACTGAAATTTATATGAAATAATATTAAGCTGTAATAAATTAAAATTAAAATAATGTAATATTTATCATAGTTATCAGTTATTGATAATATGCTAAAATAACCTTATTCGTTAATAAATTTTTATGATTTAATTTCACAAAAATAATAGGACATATTATGCAAAATATAACGAAAATAAATTTAAAATATTTTAATCTACAAAATAATTATTCTTGTAACGTATAAAAATAAAATTGTTTATGTATTTTTTTATCTACCAATTTCTGTGCATATTTTATAAAAAATATCTCTAAATTTATTCAAAGTAAATTTAAGTTCATCGTTGCATTCAAAATGCATCTTTAACATATATCCCAAAAATTCTTATTGAAATTTACTAGCTATTTATTAAAATAGAAGCACTTTGTGTATTAAATATCTTTGAAATTTAGCATTGATCGAGTGAATATTCGCTGTGTAGATAAAACTAGTGTCCCTTTTTTTTCCAATTAATAAGAAATTTTCACTCACTTCTAAATTCTAAGAATACGTTGTAATGCCGTAGTGGAAATTTTGGTACATAGCGAGTTTGCAAAGTCATTGTTAGAAATAAAAGATATCAGACTACTCTACACATTCAAAGTGATCTTCGACGCGTTTACCCTCCTCGATTCAAATTGACTACCTTTCTTTTTTTCGAGCTATTATTGTTGATCGCTCATAAGAGATCACCAGTTACTTTTATCAATTATGTTATGGAGTATTAATTGTGAATACAATTTCAAGTAACCCGACATCTTAGAATAAAAATGAATTTTTATTGATAGTCCTGACATTACAATAATTAACAATATATTCTATCTTTGAAAATAATATACATATTCGTTTACTTATAAAGTATTTCAGTAAAGTTATAAAAAAACTGTGCTTGTTCTTATTTTATTTCAAATTATTTATTTAAATATTACGTAGTATAATTAAAAAATAATAAAGTTATTATAATAATAATAATATATTGAACACAAATATGTAAAAATTTAACGTATATTAATATTAAATAAATATATTAATTTATTTAATTGATAATCTTTTTTAATGTAAACATTTATGGTTAATTCAATTATATCAAAATTTAATAAAACACTTTTACAATTTTAAAAATATTTGATTTAATCATAACTTAAGTTGCTATTTGTTCGAAATTTATAAAATTATCAATGTATTTTTAAATAACATATTACAGAACTTTGTTTCATTTTATAAATTATATTGTTACAATTATAATGTTAATCTGATAATCATTCAAACGAATGCTTCAATTCAATAAAATAATTATTATCTTATATTTTGTAATGCGCGAAGATAAGTAAAATTTATTTTTAACATTTGTCACTGTAACATAACAAGATTTAGCATATTTTAGAAAATTTGTTCCTATTTTATTATTTAATTAATAATAATTCTTCATGAAAATCATCACTTAAATACAATATAATATTTTATTTATATTTATTATAAAGCTACTTCTATTAAATATTACGATACAATACTGTGTTATTCAATTCAAGTTTATTTTGTAACTACTTATTGAATTTAAATATTTTAATTCAAGATTCTATTATAGTAGAAAATACGTACACGCATATTCAAGTTCAAGAAGATAATGCTGGATTCACAGTCCACATAAACTTCATACATAAGAATATTTTTTATTTATTTACACCTTACACAATACTTTTTGCCTTCGAACATGGATTCACAGTGATAAACATGAATAGTGTATGTCTGAAGTAGTTTCCAGTAAATTAATCGATAAAGTTTTGGTTTATGCAAGTAACAATTGAAGGTCACACTTTTGTTTTTCAACGGTGTGTTATGTTTATTCAGATTTAATTTACTACCAGTTGTGAACGAATAAGAACTATAACTTATTAACATTCATCCTCTGTAAAAATATTAAGAATTAATAACAAATAATTTTAATGCATTTTATATGTATTGTAATAGTCTTCAACCTGTGTATCTTATTGTATGTTATAAATAAAAAATAGTTTATAAAATAATATATAATAAAATATAGCTCTATATTTATGCATATAACTATTCTAATTTTTTTAAATCTACACAATTTCAATAAAAGTTAAGTAAAAAATGTATCCATATTTGATTTTGTTTCTTATTAATTTAAAAAAAAAATTTCCTTAGTCTGGAAGAGTTTTTCTTATTAAAGTTATTATATTTTCCATATAAATTAAAAATCTTAAATTGAAGTTACATTCGGCTCATTCAATCATACCATTAAAACAACTGCATAAAATTTATTGAATTTCCGCATACGATGGAGATATTTTTTGCTATCGCAGCTATTGTAATAACTGCATACAGTATAAAAGTATTTTTTGCTCATTTAATTACATATCTATCCCCCCTTTTTAAATTTACATCTCTTATAGCATCACCTTAATCAGTAATTTCTTCAATGTGTATCATAATATTTAGTAAAATGTAATTTAGTAATATTGATAATATTTGAATATTAATTTTTATATTATTTTAAAGAAATTATAATAATAATTTAAAAAATTTTTTAATTAACTCTTTAGTTTTTCTTTATTTTAGATAACACGATAAGTTTGTATTCTTTCAATGTCAAATATAACCTGTTATCTTTTCAATTAAAAAATCACAATAAATGACAATATCATCTTACTAGACTATTTTTAGTAATGGTGGTATAAGGTAGATTTTCTCCGAATTAGTTCAATACAATTTACATAAGAATTTAAAGATGTTTAAATAGGTAAAAGATACGATAATCTTATATAACCTCTCATAGATCACGCAAGAAATGCACACTATAAATACTTCGATTGTTCTTTTCACTAAAAACACAGTAAAAAAACATTAAAAAAACTATATTCTTTTAAGTTCTTACACAAAATTTAAAAATGATCTTAAAAAGTAAAATTTTAAATTATAAAACTTGTTTTAATACAGAAAAAATGTGTTTTCCAATATTTAACTTGATATACAATATATATACTGATATGTACTTTTATTTAATATTTAATAATAATTTTTAATTCATTTAAAATCTTAAATTATTCTATTAAGTTTCAAATTATTAGAATTTAACTTAATATAAATTAACTTAATTAATTTAACTTAATCTCAAAATTAACTTACTTTTTTCACTAAGCTTAAAAAAAATTAAAAAAATGATTTTAACACTATAGATTTCTAAATTTATCATCAAATTATTTTTATTCGCAGAATATTTAAATTTAAAAAAAGTTTAATAAATAATACGTTAGTATTATATAAAGTTTTTTGATATAGTATCGCATAGCATATGGTTGAATATTTTTTATAAATAAAAATTATATAAATTATCTATTATTAGAAAAGTATGTCCAATTGTACTTGTAAAATCTAAATGTAAAATTTAAAACTCAATTCAATTTAATATAGTATATTACGTATTAAAAAATTTTTTTGACGTAGTTAAAATTATTTTTGGTATAAATATTCAGTTAATTTTAATATACTTTATTCAAAAGATATAATTATATTTAGATACTTATATATTAAATATAAATATATTTTAATTAATTAAATACGCTAAAAAACTGTTGTCTTTATGAAAACAATTTTTTATATTTCTTTCATCCTAGTATATCTGCTATTCATATATTTATCGTAAAAAATTATAATTTTCTTATTTTTATATGTTTTTGAATTTTATAGCTTTTTTTAAAATAATGAAAATATATTTAATACAAAAATAGCAATTGTAAAAAGTTTTTAATGAAAAATTTTGAAAATTATATGGTATTATAAAGCAATGATTTAAAATATCTTATATAATAGAATATATCTTAAACTTGTTAATTTACATTGATTTATGAAGAAAACTTTGCAAGTTTTATTATAATATCAATAATTAAAAATAGTATAAAAATAATGATAAAATAACTTATTATATGGTGATATAGTTTTATAAACAATGATATCTAAAGTTTGTCATATATTATAATATAATAACTATATTATAATATAGTTATGTAAAAAGTATTTTATATGAATATTGTATCTTAAAGAAAGTACATACCTGCATTCATTATTCTACATGTCGCATTACCTGTAGATTGAAAAACGATGCTACTTTTTAAAAAATACTTGAATTTATGCCGAATCTAATTTAATGGTCCTATGTAATACAATAACATATAGTTATACATACACAAGTAAATATAGCAATAGTAAATTTGAAATCAACATGAATATATTTATAAGAGTATAAATTAAATAAGAATGAACAACGGATTAAAATTTTATATAATAATATACGCATTAAATTAAAGTTATCTATTGTCAAACGTTTGTAAGAATAATGAACATGACAAAAATTAATAAAGCATAATTTTAATATAATAAGTCATTTTGAACTTACTATTATTATTAAAAAAATATAGTTTATAATTTAAAAATTTGGATGTATTTGCGTTTTTTATATATGAAGATGTTATGAATTACAAATAGTTATAAGACAAAGTTTCCTTAAAATGTAATTTTAATTTAATATCAAATAATAACAATCCATTACCGATTTAAAAAGTAACTTTTTTAATACAAATTTTTACTGTGATATAATTAAAAAATTATTATGAAAGTCGAAAAATGAAGTAAAATTTATGGATAAGCCTCACTAAAAGCTTTTAATATGTAAGAATTACTCGAATGAACTGTATTATATGGAAATATATTACAAGTCTATTTATGAATGCACGAAATTATTAAATAAACTATAATTTCTTAGCTTATTAGACAGAATTTCTTAAACAGAGAGACATTATATTCTTAAATTTCGCGTCTCAGAAAGCAATTCGATGGAGAAAATCTTTAGATTTCATGGGAAACTGGGATGACAATAAAATATCTTAAGGATTAGCGTTTAATCTAAACAAAGTAATTCTGATCTTAGAGGAATCTGGTTAATGTTCATTTCTCGATAAGTATGTAAATAAAAATAGGAAGCTTATTCCTAAAAGAGAAAGAGTTTGGTAGCTATAAGGGATAAAAAGAGTAGAGTTAGAAATGTGCAATTCACTTAACGATTATAAAAAATCAAGTAATAAATAATTAATCAATATACACGTGGGCGAGAAAAAGAAATATTGCGTCAAACATTGAACGATGGCTATTGCGTCGACATCTATCTCCTCCAAGCCATCAAAAAGCCGTCGTGTCAAGGTATGTCGGAGGCAGTCTCTCGAGGTGAAGCATAGAGATACAACAGAAGAGACAGTCCCATGAAGAAAGACTCGTCGCCGTTATGAGTCAGAAGTGGGGGACTCACGGTAGATTCTCTTAAGGCCTTTGCCTCTCTTCACGGCAGATTCGGCATTCAGTCACCGATGCACCGCTACGCGATCCTACCAAGCGCTGCTGTTTCATTCCTCGTGTGACATTCTACACCCGCGCACCTTACCCGAATCGACGATTGTGCACCACCCTCCTGAGCCTCCGCTACTCAGGATGTTGAGCGTCGAGAAAGAAGAGCTCGAGCGTGAGTTTTATTACTTCTCAAATAAAGCCATCGCTTATGGATCATGACACCGCCGATTTTATTACCCAACCGATCAAAAGTCACGTAAAGAGGAAAACAAAAATCATCGATCGACGCCCTGATCATAGTTAATTGGTAAATTTTTCAATTGTTCCTTTCTTATGTGACTTAATTTATGCATATTAGCTTTTACTTTGCTTATACTTAGACAGAGGAATAAGTGCGCGATGACTAATATATCATTGTGTTCTTTAGTAACTAAATGCATTTTACGAAATAATTGATTGTGTTTCCGAGTGGGCTACCACTGTTTAACCTTAATAAACTAATAAATAACGCATGACATTATAGAAATCTTTGATAAATTAATAAATCTCTCTGATATCGCTCCTACTAATACTCGACTTATCATTTACAAGCTGAGAAATGTGTTAAAAAATATTCAAAATTAAGAGCTTATGAAAAAATTTTAACACAAAATAGGCTTTTATTAATCTGTTATTTGTTTCTTTTTTCATTTTTTTTCTTTTTTCGATAATGTTGTGAAAATTAGAAATCCTTAAGAGCTATTTACGTATTTACCTTGTTTTATTTTATATTTGTTTTAAAAATACCATCGTTATTTTTTAAATTTACGCAACACTAAGTAATGTTGAAAACTCGTCGAAAATAAAATTAGAATTGAACGATTGTGTAGTGCTTTATTGAAAATTTAAAAGCGATTGTGAAAGATTACGAAACCTCATATGAGATTTAATCAATTAATAATAAAGAAACTCAAGAGAAACTTATAAATAAAAATTTACAAAAAGGAAACGGAGAGTCATGCTTTATGAGTATCTTTCCTTTGCCATTTAGCGTCAATTCTAAGGCGAAAATTACTGTCCTGAGTCCCGAAAATCATAATGACTCGTAATTGTAGAAAAATCTGAAATTAAAATAATGCCAAGAAGAGTTCTTATCTATGCTCAAACGATTTATAAAAAAACGTTTTGTGGATTCTACAACGTGGATAAATTTAACTTAATTATTTAGGAAAATTATAATAACAAAAGCTTTCCTAGTTGAATAAATTAATCAAAAAATTAATTACATCACTCCGTGGGTTTATTATTACATGCTTCCTCCTTTGTGTGGAAGATCTGGGGTAAAGAACAAAAAGAGCTCGCGAACAGACTGAGACGAAGAATATATATATATATATATGTAAACACATAAAAACATTAAGAAGTGATTTTACGCCGTGATTCTTTGACTTTATGAAAATCCGTTAAAGGGGAAAACGAAAAGTATAACATTAATTGAGTTGGGAAAGAAAACAACCTAAAGAAGAAAAGCTATACGAGGTGCCAATTCGAAAAATAACAGAAATATACATATATGTAAAATTGTGCGATATAAAGTTATCAGTAAAACGCGTTTGACATGATTAGAACGATATCAATTTGCAGAATTTATTGACGTTATTAGCAACTTCAATTTCTTTCATGATTTATAAGAAATTTTACACAACGTATGAAATAATTCTATTTTTTGTGTATTAACTATAATTGAAAACTTTCGTACGTGATCCTATGGCTTTAAAAAAATAAAAGATTAATTTTTAATTCGCTGTACCATTGTTCGAATATACTTGCATCATGAATTTAAAAAACTGATTGTTACAGTTGTACATTTTTACAAAGATGAAAAAATTTAACAATAAAAATCCTTTTCTGATATTATGGAATTATTGAACTAAATAAAAATATATTAATCATTATAAAAAGACTGTAAGCAATTGTAAATGCAACATAAATATTAAATTGAAATATAAGTTAAACTTTATTGTTTAATATCGATATTATGATACTTAATTTAAATTTGTTTGTAAATTTTTCTCAAAATTTCTACCAGTATATGTAGAAAAAAATCTAGTAACTGATAAAAATAAATATATTTATTTCGACATTTTATTTTTAAAGAATGAAGGTATTGTTGTTTCATAAAAAAAATTGGCTTCAGGATATTTTAAGAGTAATATCTATTTTTTTAATAAAATTTTTTACGCTTGAATAAATTTTGATATTTTCATATAAGGGTATACTACTGACTTTTAAATTAAATTCTTATACATTCAAAAATTTATAATATTTTCATATATTTTAAAAAAATTCGTAAATAATACTGTTTTATTTATACTTAACAATTATTATTCTTTTTAAATGATATTTCATGTGACAGTTATTAATTAATTTATGTAATAAAATTCAACAGATTAAATTGTTGATTTATATATATATAAATGTATACGTGAATTATAATGTAAATAATATAACAAATTTTTTAAAGAGTATGTTAAATTTTTAAACTGTATGTAGGTTTACATATAGAGAACGTAAAATATATTGTGAATAACAAATGTTAGATCATTTGATCCTGTTTCTTCAAGAATCATTGAACAATAGAAAAAATAAGTACTAGGCCATTATCGATTTTATAAAAAATAATATATGTAATTAAACAATACGAGTTTAATGTACGTAAGGAAATAAATCTGCATTACCATTTTTTTACCCTTCAAGGTTCAACCGAACGTATGACAATTTGAATATTTGATATCTTTATTATTAATTATCCACTATTAACTGTACTACATAATTCCCATACCGCATCTCTATAAAGTCCGATCGAATATCGCCTTATAGGAAAGAAATAAAAACATTAAATATAATACACCTGCGTCCGTGAATGAATTAGAAAATTATTCACAATGTTGACACGTGATATAGTGAATATTTTCTAATTGTTAATGTACGATTAGTTTGTCCTATTAAATTGAAGAAGTTACCACTTGTATTTTTATATTACCTATTAATGAATAAGACATTTCTCCACTGTTCGAAAAATATCTAAATATTTTAAATCAAGATATTATATCAATTATATAATAAGATATGATTTTTAAAGTATATAAAGTATATTTTTAATGTTTAGTTTTTAAGCTAACTTTAAATTGTTCGCAGAGAAAAATAGCATCCTTAAATTTTATTTAAAGAGCTCTTAAGAATTATGAATTTAATAGTATTGTATTTTTAGGTCATGTTTTGATTACCCACACTTTTTATTCTACCTTCAATAATATCTTTTTAATATTTGATATGACTATTATACTCATAAATATTGTTTTTATTTTAATTTAAAAATGATTATACTATAAAAATAAGAAATTTATTTAAAATTTTATAAAAATTTGTTTATTAATAAAATTAAATATTTTAATAGGTCGCAATATGAAAAATTCAAAAACTTTTACAAACAATTAAAAAATTAAAAAATAATATTTACAAAAGTATAAAAACTATTCAGTTCGTTCACAACTTCGATATATTAATTAAATATGAAAACTTATAATATTATTTATATTATAAATTTTGAAATTTTTTTCGTATATATAAATAAAATTAATAATAATATTCTTAACTTAAATAAAAAAAATTCAATTAATATGTATGAATCAATATATCTACTATTGCAAATAAACGATAAAAAAAATACAAATACTTTTATTTAGAATTTAGCATTCGTTTTGAACCGTAATGAATCTCAATTTTAGGAACTTTTTTAAGTCAACTCTCCAAATTTTTATTAAATTATAATAATGTAATTAATTTTATCTATTGGAGAAAAATAATTATTAAATTACTATAAAACTATATTATAAAAAATGAATTCTTTAAAGACTTACAATATATAATTATAACATTTAAAATTGTAAATGGATAATTTGTACTTGATTTCATAATTTTTTATTTATTAAAAATTTTAGAGGTAGTTAAATTTTTCGTTAATAATAATTCAGAGTATACCAACACTTTAGAAAATTCATACTAAATATATATTTAAAAAATAAATATGAAAATCTAATTGACTATGTAAGCAATTAATTGGGATTAAAATTTATTAATATAGAATTTAAATTTTTCTTATCGATAAATAATTTAAAATGATCAAATTAACAGATCAAATTTGATAAAGAAATTTTGAAGTATATAAAATCTTATAAATATTTTATATCTAACGATTTCTAAGATTGAATAATAATAAGTATTATTTATTTTGACTTGAAATAAAAATATTTTATCTAAAAACATATTATCTAAAAATATTATACATATTAAAACATTACATATAAAACGTTTTTATGTCTAATATTCAAATATTTGTCAACACGTGTGTTTAAAACAGTCAATTTATATGAAAATTTATAAACAAAAATTTAAACAGATTAAATTTATATAATATCCTTTAAAATGTATAACATGTAATTTATCTAAAATAATATTTTAATTCAAAGTAAAAACAAATTGCTAAGTGTAAAATGTAATATGCACGATGTATCATATTGAATCAAAAACAAACTGAAATATTAATCAAATAATATTTTTTTAATTTTATAAAAATATATAAAGTTTGTATTTATTAATAATATCTTGAAACATTTTTTGTTAAGTACTACTATAAATCATTACAAAATTGATATTTTTACAAAATTGCTGGATTCAACAAATATAATAGAATTTTTAAGATAAAGCTATACTTATCAGAATATTTATTTACAGAATAAATAGCAACTTTTTTATATAAAATTATAATTGACCATGATATCAAAAATCGCCGGCGTGAAATATTAATCGTTCTTGAAAAAATGATTAAAATAAATGAAGAAATATTTGAAATAAACTGCAGATGGTTTAAAATCTAATTTTTGGTTGTTGGCAATTTTATCAATCACAGTATTAAGAAATATGCTTCTATACGGAACTAGTTTTTTACGTATACATTTTATTTATCGATTTTAAAAATATAATTTTAAAAAAAAAGCATTTAAAGTTTCTAGTTTTACTCAAGACATCTCAGATCGTACATTAATACTTTTATAATTATATAAAATTTAATTGGATTAACACGAAAATTCAACGGAATGTCATCGAAAGATATATTTTAAGGATGAGTACAGAAAAAGTGATTTTTAAACAAGTAATTAAGTTGATTAACTTTAAAAAGTTAATTACGAAAGTGCGTATATTGTTGTTATTGTTTTATTTTTAAGATAGCCCAAATGGATCGTTGCAATTTTATAGTCTCGGTGAATAATTAATTTTTCATCTGTAAACGATTGCACGCGTAAGAATAGGTTTCGAATCTTTGTCAAATACGAAACTGTGTTTTCCTTCCTTGTCGCTTCGCGGCGACGTCTAACTTGAGTGCAGATCGCTGATACTTTCTTTCGAATGGTAACACACTCGTACAGCACTTCCTCGCCGCGGCGGCAACAAGTGGCTTCGGCTGCACCTATATAGCTATATGCAGCTCAAAAGAGAGAGAGAGGCGTTCGATTGCACATGGCGCGCGACTTTCACGGTAAAGTAACGGCGATGCCGCGCGCCAACCTCATAGTAGAGAGAAGAAAAGAAGACGGACACGAGCAATGGTAGCAACAGCATCTTCCTTCTCATCCTCTTATCCTTTTCCTCCGCCACGATACAATTGCTTTTCGGCCGGTAAAAAAGAGGTTTGAGAATTAAAAACAAGCCATGTTTCTCGTACGCGATATGCATAGAGTGAGAGATTGAACAAAGTCGCGCGCGGCCTCCTTTCTCGACCAGTTCGTTTCAATGCCTTAAGGCGTGTTATGTGCATGTATATATATTTAAATGTATGACTGTTGTATTGTATGTGAGGAAAGGTTCGCGCGAGTGTAGAAAGGCATGCGATCGAGTTGACGGTGAGAGTCGCGTGCAGAGCGGCTGCTTTCACTGGGCCATCGTGACCTTAGTTTCTATTGTTTCGAAGAATCGAAGAGTAAAGTGAATGATCGAGCATAGTGTATAATACGGCAGAAATCGAGCTTGGTACTCGTCTGACCGAGCCCCGAAAAGAATGAGATTTCTTCGAAGTTTAAGTTAATCAAATCGGTAAAGAATCGCCAATTCGATACCAACCAGCCTTTGAACCAGTCTAGCATACGCGTATTTTAATGAGGATCATCAGGTCCAGCTTGGAACCGTGTCGGTTGAGAAACGTGTCATTTGGAGACTCGCACGCATGCAACCTTTCGCACTCACGCTCACTCGGTCGTACTCGGCAGACTCACGTACAAATACGTCGGCTTTTTGTGCAACTCTGAGTAGAGAACACTTGAAATTCTGAAATCTGAGAAAGCGGAGAATATTACTTTGGTTTGTGCTACAGTGATTACAGTCATAGAAATATCATGAACAGTTTTAATCGCGTACCGTTCGCTGAAAATCGAGGAAAAATCAAAGTGCTCGTGATAGATGAGATTCGAGACTGTCCGGCTACGAAAACACCAGCGATGCACCTTTTGATCGGCGGTCGAAATGAGAACCGATGAGACTGCCGGTTTTTCTTCCCGTCAACTGCGTATTCCATTTTTGTTTTTTTCTTTGACTCGATAAAGGTGCAGTATTTTATGTTGCTTTCTTCGATTATTTATATATCTCGTTTATTCTTATACATCGTTATTATTGTTTATCCCCATTCTTACCAATGTTACTTTAACTATTGATGAATAGACGCGAATGAACATAGAAAGGAAAGATATTCTTGAGCTTCTATATATTTGTATTTATTTTTACCGTATTCTAATCTAGATTTCATTAATTACTCAATTATGCAGAAGTATATTTTAATACAATAAGATCAATTTTTTTAATTAATCAATTACGATTATAATTTACTTTTTTTAACAAATATCGCTAAAAGTAAATAAAGTTAAATATTAATATTTTCGTGACAAATATAGTTTCGTACAACTTCTATCAAACTATAAAATTTATATTTTATTAACAAATGTTATTAAAAAAATATATAATTTTTAATTATGCCTATTAAAATGCATATATTTTATAAAATTTAATACAAATTATTATTAAGTTTCAAGATAAGGAATAGTTTTATAATCTAGACCTGTATTTTATATCAACATTGAGTTAAAAAGGCCTAATTAAAAAATTAATCAAAGTGAAAAACTTTTTAATAACTTATCAGTATTAAAAAACTAATGAAATAATAAGCTTTAAGTATCGCTTTTATTTTAAAAACTATTTAAAATGTGTATTTGTATTTTATATCTTCTTTAAGTATTTGTTTTTCTTCTGATATTCAAAATTTTTAATTTATAGACAGAATTTTATAATTGTAATATATTTTATTGAATTTATATATAAAAATTTAACTAACTTAACTTTTAATGAATTATTAAAGATGTCAACAATTATAATTAATGTTTTAGTTGCATAATAATAATTAGTTATCTTTATTTTATTTATGATAATGTTTTACTTTTATATTTATTTTTTATAACTTCTGCAAAAGTAAAATAATGTATAGAATATTATTAGTAAATCATATTGTACTAATTTTTAAAAAATTAATTTATAAATAATTTCTTAAATTAAATATCTTGTAATTGTTAGATATAATTCTATCTTATATTTTTTATAAAATGTTCTAAGTAATTTATAAATATTGTTCAAAATCTAATTTAAAAAAATAAATAAATAATAAATAAGTAGAATTTATTAATTAAAATTTTTTAATTAATTCTTATTGAATAAAATTTTACTAAATGTATTGATAGAGTTTAAAATATTATATAAAATTTTGAATAAGTTGTAATGCTTAATAAATGAAAATAAAATTGATCTATAAAATGTTTTAAAATTATATCTCTATTTTAAAAATAATAATTACCAGAAGTCATCGAGAGTAATTACCAGATAAATTAAATCAAAAAGAAACAAAAATTGTGGAGGCAGTGCAGCTATAAAGAAAGAAACAGAGAAAGATAGAACCTATCTGTTGGAGTTAATGAACTCATTGTCTCAACAACATAAGGATTACATCATCGTGAGTGACCATGATGAAGTTCAAATCCCTTTTCCGAAGAGGTCAGCAGAGCCACTCATCTCATCAGAAACAGCATCGCCAGTGTGCTAACCAGCAGCAGCACCAGCAGCATCAACAGTTAGTAATTTCACAGAATCAAATTCAACAGCAAGCATCAGCCTCTGAGTGTAAGACAAAGAGGTCTAGCAACGATTGGCTTTCATCTTCATCAACCTCCCTAGGTTATCGAGATTCAAGGAGTAACGGCCCACAGTTTACTATTGCGAGCAAAAATCAAGGAAACATACAGGTACTTAACTTTTTGCTCTTCATTTTTTATTTAATATTAAGATTTAAATTTTAAATGAATTATTTTCAAAATTCACTGTTTTAAAACAAATTTTTCTAGAAATTTATATTATTAAATTCTAACAAGTTTTGTAATTATTCTTTAAATTATTATATTTTAATACATTTTATATATTACATTTATATGCAGCACTTGTTTTTTCAACTTCTTATTAAATATTTTTTTCTAATTTCATTAATTATGTTGAATTAAAACATTAGTTTAGATACATGTGTGCAAGAAATGTAATGTATAAATACCTAATCAATAAATTTTAAATGATATTATATAAATTTAATCTGTTTGAATTTCTGTTTATAAATTTCTTGCGTAGTTATCATTGATTTTAATACATATTTATTTATATAAGTTTTAATACTGATTATTTCAAATAATGTATAACAAGTTTATAAATAAATATAATATGTACTAAAACGTACGAAGTATATCATTTAAAACAATAGTATTTACATAAATAACATAAAATGATGCAAGTTTATTTAAATTATAATTTCTATTGTTATGACACTGTCGTCATATTCCCCTTTCTTTGAGATCGAGAAAACATTTATTTGAACATGTTATAAGCTTAAAACATAATAAAATCCTTCGATTAATTACAAAATAAATTAATTTTATTAATTTTTTACTTGGTGAATGGTAGCTTATGATAAAAAATATTAGACAAACTGCATCACACTATTGACAATACTAAGAAAGAAAATCACAATCATAGCTAAACTAATATTGTACTTATGTTGCTTTCTTTAGACTTTTTATATCAGAACTTCTTAAAATAAAAAAATCAAATAAAATCATACTATGATTTAATATTCGTTATATATATTACATAGTTCTCTACAGAATATAACAGTGTCTTGGCCATACTGATATCATATGGTGGACAGAGCAAGAAACATTGAATAAAGCTAATTCAGTTGTACTCTAGTATGTAGTCTAATCTTATTATTTTATTGCATATGGATAATGTCAAGGTTTTGATTGTTTTAAATGTTAGAAAAAGTACTAAGTGATACACTTTGAGAGTTAGTATTAATAGTGGTAAAAATTAAGATATTTAGCTGCTTCATATCAATGACCATGAATATAAACTATGTGCTGAAATAGGTTACGTTTTGATTTTCGTGTGTCCAATCTATTAACATGAAGATGACTTATGCTTAACTAAAAGGAAAAATCAAAAAAGAATTTTTTCACAATAATATATTTGTTTTCATGATATAAGGTAAATTCCTTTGCATATTAGATCTCTCACTTTTCTATTTTTCACTTTTTTGTTCCTGCATATTTTCATCATATTTTCCTAGTTTATTATCATTCTTTAATAAATTCGTTGATATGTTTAAATATCTTACCATGCCTTTCATCTCTTGATAAATGTCCTTCAGAATTATTGTTGTGAGACTAATTTCACTGTTATGATAAACTAAATAGAACTTGATTTCGTTAATTGACTTAGCTTGCACTACAATAATTGCTTAGCTACTATATGGTAAACATTGATAGATCCAAATGATCATTATGGTACTCAGGTAACAGATGAAACACATTGATATGTTCTATAATTAATATTTACATCTGCAAGTTAATGTATGACTTTATATAAGTTGACTTTTGATTGATCTTCTTATCCATATTTTGGGACTATTGTAGATTTTTTATGTAGAATATTCGGATATTTTTAGTTAGTAAATGTAATAATTAAAGTAAACATAAGAATATATAAATTTTGTATTAAAATCTTACTTTTATTAAATAATACTTCTTATTAATATATTTTGCCAAATTTCAGATATGTATTTTTCGTAGCAGTTGTTTTAATCCACTTGTTACTTTTGTAAATTTTGAGAAAAATTGGATATTGTGAGTTCGAGTACCTACTCGATGTGAACAAAACTTATCTTATAACCAACACACCGATTATACCAGTTGTCACTATAATTGACCTAGAGGCACAAATTCTCATTGAAGTTGAAATACACCAAAAAATATCCCATAGATAACATTGATATAGTATCATTCACGAACCCAAATTCATTTATAATGATACTAAACATTACAATTCTTCTCAATATATTTGGATAACATCATCGTTAATTATCTTTTTTGTTCATTTTAATAGATTGTATTACGATATTTGAGATGCTTTTCTTTAGATTATCATTTACCACACAAATCGCCTAATTTGAGAGAAGTCAGTTCTACCTATTTAATAAAGCTATCGTACACAATCAGCATCTAAAGTTATTTTTAAAGCACATTGTTGGTCTTATGAGGCTTAATGTTAACATCTTCTTAAGATGTTTTAACTGAGTTTTAATTGAGCTCTATTGCATATATGATTTTATTGACACAAGAGTGATTATAGTAGAGTGAAGTTTCAATTAAACTGTCTTTTCGGAGACAAGTATTTTATATTATATATAATAAAAAAATACTGTAATCATAATCTGAGATAAAACTTCGGTATCAGGAGATTACTTTATCAAAGTAAGTTCTAGTAGATCGATGGTATTAAAAGTCAAGAATGTGATAATATGTTTCTAATTGCTCCCTACAGTGTTGACCATGTGTTCTATGCCTATAAATTGTTCAAGATAATAAAATACTCAAAATTTTATGGTTGGTGTAATATTCAAGCAACTGCTGGAAAACTGCAGATGCTAAATATATAATAAATAATATGCTTAAATGCATCAGCTTAATATTCGGTATGGTACAGGCTGTCAAAAACTTTCCTTAGTAGTTTTCCATTCATGAAATAGATGATAGATTGGCATTAATTCACAGCAGCAAGTATGCACTTTTTTTTACAATTTCATTATATCTGTAAAAATGTGTACAGAAGCAAAATTTACTGTCAATTGTTTAAAGACTTTTTAAATCATCCATTTATACTTGATATTTTCAATGAATTTCGTAAATTGAAGATTTTGTTAAATATATAGATTTTTAATAATTAAATTGAATAAAATAACTTCATAACAGTATGTATTATGAATAGATAAACCGATTAAAAAAAAAAATACAAATTAAATAAACAAGAAAAATTCTTGATAATTTTCGCCTAGATAAAAATAAAATTTTTATAAATTAATATAATTAATATAAAAGTAATAATATAAATCTGAACTTATCAATGGACTTACATTTCAGAGCACCAATTTGTCATCCGTAACAAATCTAACGAACGCGACGGTGACAACCTCGTCCAAGATCTCGACTGGTTCGAGACCATCGGTGACGTCTGCGGGAACTGCTGATGACTGCTTCATACGCATGCAAGAACTTGAACGTGAAAATGAAATCTTGAAAATGGAACGGGCACGTTTCGAAGCGAGTTACAAGAACGCCAATTGCATAGACGGTCGGTGCTTCGACGAGCAGCACGCTGAACTTACTCGTTTGAAGGTTTGTTTTGTTTCGTCCTTTTATTGAAATTTTGTATCTTTGATTATTTAAGAATATTTTACTTAATAATCGTACATTTAACGACAATTTTACCTTTAATTTCTTAGTTTATAAAAATTTATATAAAATTTCACATTTTATAAAATCTATATTTAATGTGCACTGTTTTATTATTTTTCAATTTTTTTAAATAAATAATCGATAATATAATATAATAAGTTATATTAAATGAGTTTTATGAGGCAGCTATATTACTCGTAAATTTGTGACTAGATTTTCAAATTTACAGAATCATATTTACAAAAAAATTAAATGCGATTTTTAAATACAATTTTCTCAATTCCAAAATTAAATAACTTAACACTTATGTAAATACTACTATTGCTATTATTTAAAATAAAGTAAAATATTTCAATATATAAAAAAATGAAAAAAAAACAATTTATTTTAACGTAGTTCTTTTAATACTTTTAATACTTTTAATTAATTTGTAAAAATTGAATGTCGATAGAGTCAGTTATTTCTAAATTATTTTATATTGAAAATTTTCCAAAAATGAAAAATTGTATAGAAACTTTCAGTAATAAAATTTAAATGCAACACTTTCATAAATGTTTTCTATTCATAAGATTAAGATGTAACTTTTAAAAAAATTTATCATAGATTTTTCATGTAATTACTGTATACAATTACAATATCACAATTTATCAGTAAAGTTTTAATTATAATAACGTTAATAAATATAAAATTATTTAGACAAAATGAGTCAATAAATATGTGGAGTAATGTATAAAATGTCTATCATATAATTAATGATGATTTAAGAATGTTTGAAGAATATTTATTTATTTAGTACTATGTATAATATTATAATATAATTTTTAAGTAAATTTTGATGCAATAAGATTTTTAACTTGATTTTATTTTAATATTTTTTACACCAAAAAAAATAAATCTTAAAAAGGTTTTTATTTTACCATAAAGATTATGATTTAATTTTTATAATATATAATAATTTTCTTATACACCTAATAAAATTTATATAAAAATTAGTAAAAATCTGTATTTTTATTTACATTTAATGTAGATAGATTATTTTTACATTATAAAAATTATTTAAAAATCAATTTTTTATACTGAAAAATGAAACAATTTTATAATACTAAATTCTTGATTTTTAATATATTAATTTTTTAATTAAAATAAAAATAAAATGAAATTTAATAAAATAAAATTTAGTCAAAGCTGTTTATAATATTCTTTACAAATATATATTTTTCATGTTTTGTATTTAACTTTCAAAATATTTATGTTAAAAATGTATGAATTATATAAAACGAATCAATAAAATTTTAAATAAAATCTGAATTGATGAATTAGATGGTTATTCTATGTGATACATTAAATAATTTTATTTTATAAGTTTTAAACATTAACAAAGTTGACATTATTCACAGTTACGTAACGAACAAAGTAATAGTATATTATAAGTAATATTAAAAGTTAATCTATTTAAAAATTAGATGATTTGATTTAATTCTATAGAATATAGGACATAAAATTGAAGAGAAGTGGCAATCATAAGTAACTTTTTCTTGGTTTGAATTATATTATTTTTAAGAAAAACAGATTTTAAGCTAGATATTTCTTTGGGGCAGTGAATTTTTTTATGAACGCAGACTTGTTTTACTCTATTAAAAAATATTCTTTAAATAGTTCTTTTCTTATTTAAAATCAACAAAATCTTCATTTCAATCATGTATACTTAGCGCCTGATTTCAATACTAAAAAAGTAGAAGTGCGTTTCGACGTCACTACCGTTATCGTTATCGTACTTGTCATTGTTATAATCAATCGTTTAACTCGCTACAAAATCATTCATTATCATAACTATTTGTTTAATGGCGTAATGTCTATTTATATTTCTTCTTTTCATTTCACTTCGTGAAATTAAAGTAATGGTTTATAAATAGCAAAAAATTATGACGAAATTATAAAACTAAGAATATAAAAAACATTTAAATGTTTTTTGAAAAATTATGTAATTTGAATGCTTCTGCTTCTTTTTACAAATATTTATAAAATATTTTAATTAATATAAGTAAGTTTGCAATTTTTAATTTAAATAAAACTTAAAAAAATAAAGAGGCCATAAAATACTTGAAGCAAATACTCGAGTAGGAGATATGCGCACATGAAACCTTAAAGTTAAGTCAAGCTTCAAAATGGGAAGACTACGACAGGTAATGATAATGAAAGGAGAAAGTATTCTTCTGTCTCTTGAAAGTGTACACTTATTAAAATAAACTTAACGGTGCATATGAATTTTTAATAAGTAAAATTTTTACAAAGAAAGAGAGAAAAAATTTATATTTATGGAAAAATAATGTGACTATTGTGTTTGTTTTATGAATTAACAAACATTTACTTACGTATATATTTTATACTCGCGAACATAAAAATGTTCTAGTGTATCGGTATGTTAAACTTAGTATGTATAGAACTAAAAATTGAAAATTATTTTTTGCTTAAAGTATAATTAATTTTTTTTTTTTTTTTAATAATTCTTTACAATTTATCAAAATATTATTTGATTTAGTTGCAATTATTTGAATAAAAATTTATTATATTTCCGTTTGTACTTGTTACATTAATTATTATATACAAGCATAGAAAATGTATTTAAAGGATAATTATTAAATATAATAATATTGATTAATATAAAATAAAAAATAAATATTACATAAATAAACAATAAATAGTTTAATATATTGATATATAGATATTTAGAGAAAATTAAAATATAGTGAATTATATTATGACTGTGATTTTAAAATTTTTTTTGAAAATAAACTGAGATTTGATTGCATTTTCTTTAACCGATGGTTTTAAGAATATTTATTAATATAACAATTTTTGCACGATTTTTCAATTTTGATTAATTTAATGTATGAATAATATCCAGAAATCAATATTGAAATAAGTTAAAAAAAATCATCTTTATAAAAATTACCTGCTTCCTATAATCTTTGTTTAATTTTTTCATACATTATAAGAAAAATTTAAATTGAAAGTATTTTTGTATTTACTTTAACTAATTAAATATATAAATGATTATAGTAAGTACTTTAAAATTATTACTATTTGATTGAAATAACAAATTTAAATTATGATAGATTTTTAAAATATTTAAAAACGATTATTCTAACTTTGTTACCTTATTCTACTTTGTTATCTTATAGTATTAGGAGTGATTTATTTGATTTTTTCTTAAATTTATAACTAATTTATAATTTACAATACTTATAAAGTGAAATTTTATATAATCATAATTTTAAATGTTGAAATTTTCAAACAATCTGATAATACTTAAAATAAATCTGATATATTCATGTGAAAAAAATAATTCCTTGATTCATTATACCGATTCCAACATCACGTACTAGATTTTTCCGCACCGTCGATTTTTCCGAGTCCGTTCTTTCATATGTTAAACTCGTTACGCTCTCTACAGCTTTTCTGTTTCCTTCTCCCTCTCACTCTTTCAATTCTCTTCTTATTTAGTTTTACCGTTTTAAATATAAAAAAAGACTATTTTAAATGTAATTAATCTTAAATATTATACAGAGATATAAGCATATTGATTTCTGTCTTTTGTGTTCGATACATGTTTTGTTAAAATGCATCGATATATCAAAAAAAATATGTAAATAAAATGCTATACTTGTAAATAATATTAAATAATTTCAAATCAATAAAAATTATCATTCTTTATAGAATATGATATTTTTATTTATAATAATATAATTATTATTATTATTATTTATATGTATGCACTTGAATTTATCTCCGTTTATATAATATAATATATAACATTTTCGAACTGTATAGCATTTATATAATATAAAAGTTATATCGATGAAAATAATTTAAAATATTATCAATCGATAAAATTACAATAAAATAATTTCAAAAGTAATAATATTTTTTTTCAGATCATTTTTTATCTAGAATAGTTTTGCAAATGCATCATATCTTTTGGAAATATACTTATTTTATATACATTAGTAACATCAAATTGAGTACAAACTTCTGTACTCTTCTTTTGATTACACATACTTGATACTTGATATAACCGATAATTACATTTAAAAATTATACTTAATATAAAAAATAATAAATAACCCCATTGCATAAAATGAATAGTATTTAGTTTATTATTTTACAATTAATGTTGATTTATTTATTGTAAAAATTTTCATTTGTAGAGGTTTATATTTAATAAAAAATGTTCATAGATTTTTTGTTTTAATAACATATATAAAAATATTAAATTATTAAATGAATATTTCAATTTATAATTTAAATTCATACATTTTTATATTAAAAACTTAATGATATTAAAAAATTGAGACTAATTTTTTTTAAATCATAAATGTCATTGTAATTTCAAATTAATTTTTCAAAATTTAGTATAATTAGTTCCAACAATATTTCATTCACACAAATTTTTAATCTATAAATTCCTCGATTAACACTTAAAATTCGATATTATACTTGAATATAAACAATGGTTGTTGAATTTCTTATTTAATTATTAATAAAATAAAAAATTTGTATTACATCATACAAAACATTAGCGTTTACCTTTAAAAATTAAAAAAAAGTTAACGACTACATCAAGAATAATAGTATAGGAGTATGATATGCATGGTTAAGAGGCGCAAGATTATACGAAGGGTTAGGAAACTTTAATTTGACGCAAAATATTTTTAATTTATCCGATGTGGAACCTAGACCGTTTTAGGAAAGAAACGAGTGTTAAAAGCAGTTGATATCAATTATCTTCTTGCTTTTTAATATAATACGTAAAAACACTTGATATTAATAGCTGAGCATATTCGGACATCTTGTTCAGAACACGAATTTTCTCTTTAAACTGTGTCTTCGTTTGATAAAATCAAGAGGTTTAGCGAATCTGTTCAAAGGATTTCTTTGTAAGTACTAAATTAAGAATAATACCAAAATAAAGAAAATAAAACAAGGGATTAAGACTTCTCAGACAGAAAGCTAACTTTAAAAAAATTTGACTTCTTATAGAAGTAACAATAAGCAACATTTTTAAATGGGCAAAAAAGGAAAATAGAAAGTCAAGACTAAATAAATGTGTATATTGAAATGGTTAGATGGGAACAACAGATGAAATTTTTTACTACGATCATCGTATCTAATGCGTTGCTTCTAATTATAATTTAAATATTATTGCAATAAGTATTGTTTCAAAAGAATATTGTACTCGATTATTTTCGCTTAATACTATATTTTCTGAATAATTAATACTTTTATGCACTTACTTAAAATTATTTCCGAAACTGGTGGTAAATAAATCTATTATTTCTTGTTATTCAAAAGGTAAAAAATGTACATATTACGAGAAACAGCTTTTGATCAACTATTAAAAATGTTGGTTGAATAAGGAAAATACTTTTTTAGTTAATTCGATGGATTCTATGTTAAACAATTTTAAAAGATAATATGAAATGAATTATTATTAAAAGTAATATGAATAAATAAATGCAATGAACACTAATTTGAGATATTGACATTACAATTGATTTTATAATTTAGTTGAACGTAAATCGTATTTTAAATTAGTATAAAGTAATACGTTGCGATGCATTGAAATTGAAAAAAATCGAAAGATATCAAATATTTGCTAATTTTGTTAAGTAACCATTCGCCATATTAATCTACATAAGTTTTATTTTTTGGTATTATCTAAAAACAGCTCTTCTCATTGATTCCAATAAAAATCCGAGGCTCAGAGTCGGCGTGCCTCCTTATTTTTAACTCGAGTTTCGATCATACTTTTTTTCTTTGCATGCAAACAAGAAAAAAAGTTTATTTCTATTTCTCGTAGGATTGTCAGATTTTTTGTACTATTAGTTTGATGTCTAATTTCTCCGTAGGTGAACAAAACTAAACCAATCATTACCGAATTGCAATGGCATATTATGGAATAGCGGAGAGCGCCAAGTGCACAAAGGAACATAGCCTCATTTGCGCATCGAGTGATGAGTCAGGGTCGAAAAAGGAAAACACGGTGGTCACTCGACTCGAGGTAGAAGGAAAGTAGTTTCAATTTTTGCATTTTTGAATCTGGGAAAAAACACTTGGTGCATGCATCTGACTCTGGGGAGCCGGGTGGGAGAAGGAGGAGGAAGGCGATGCAAGCCACTCAAGCCGAAGCGAGGCCTAATACCAGTAGCTGATCTACATTTGAGCCGCGCGCACTCCGGTCGCAAGTGGTATTGGTGTTGGGCCCACTCATCTCTACGCGAGTGTTTCTTACCTCGCGTTGAGTGCAGATATCGAGGTGTGGTCTTTCGACCTCGTTTAGCAAACTTTTTATTCACCCCTTCTATAATCACTTTGATATACATGATACCCCTTGTGTCAATCCTTTTCTTCTATTGCTCGCTTTGTGGTCTACGTCTATACTTTGCACCCTCGAGCTACTTTAACGGTCCTCAAGACTCCTTCTTCTTTTGTATCTTGTCAAACTTGCAGACGAATTAAATGATCAATTGTACTTTGAGGGAACATTTATCGATATTATTTTGTTATAAATGACGCTTGTTAGGATTAATTTTCACCAAATCAACTGCACTGGAATTTCTGTGTGACATACGTAAATATGCTTGATTAAGCTGTTTTATCCTTCTTGACTGTGGTATAAGGAAAATAATCTGAACCGTATTAAATTTCAATATTTTATTCATTATGAATTATTTCATCAAATTTTTTTGTAAGAACTCAATCAAATATTTCTCAAATATTTTTCACACCAATATTACAAATTTTTTCATACTTTTAAATTATAAAACAAATAAAATTATAACCATGACACTATGATTTTTAAAACAATTCTTTCTAATTCTATAATTAAGAAGCTTGTCTTTGTATACGATACTTCAAACGTAGTTAAAGGGTTAAAAAATGAAAATTCTCCATTTTATTCTTAAACTAAATTACGATTGTTACATATGTACAGGTATTAAATATATATAATAGAATACTATTATAAATTTTTTATTTAATTTGTTTTAAAAATATCCATTGAATAAAAGACTTTTTTGAAACAAAAATTCTTATCTTTTTCATTCAGTAAAGAAAAGAATGGGAAAATACCGTTCAATGTAGTGTAAAATTTTTCTAGATATATATTAAGTTAATTTCAATTTTAAAACATATTGAACATACATATTATTTTATTATATTGAGTTACAAGGAAAATTTAATATATCGAAAAAAATATTTATTCTTTATACTAGGAAACTTTTTTATAATTCATAATATTTCTTTTATTAGGAAGTTTATTTTAAGTAAATCATATGTTTACGTTCACATATGTTATATTTATATTAAAAAAATTATACTGCAGTATTGTAAATTAGTTATATGTAATTTATATGAAAAGAAAGAATTCTTCAACTAAATATAATTATCAGATTAACATAGAAACGGCTAAGCGGGGGTCATTACGAATTATATAGAATACGTTTAATGATCTTATATTGACCGCATAAGAAAAAGCGTTAATTTGCAATTTCAAAATAAATCGTTCGGAGAACCGATAAATCAGTATAGAAACTGATTCCAAGTGACTTTCAACTTTTTAAAATCTACTTTATTCAAATTATAGTGCTACAAACCAATTATGACGGTAAATATTTTACTTATGAATTATATAATTAACATAAACCTTTACCAAAATAATCGTTTTATTCTAACTAACGCAAATTATATAAATATATATACATACTAAAAATATTAGCATTATTTCAATTTTAATTAACTCTGGAACAATCGCAATTAATGATGTGATTATCAAAATATTGATTATCTGTAGATTGCTATCTTTGTGCAGAATGCAAATGAAGTTACTTCTATTCACAGCTTAATTACGAATGTATTCATTTAAAAATTTTATAATGTCATTCCGTGATGAGACCCAAAAATGTTGCTACTCGTTAGATTTAGACCTTCTCGCCTTACTTAATGATATTTATATGATATTCACATGGAAAAAAGACAGTAGAGAATGACTAATCGCATAATATAGCGTAAGTTAATTAGAAAAAGGACAGATTGTGTGAAGGAAGGATTGCGCAATGCACTAAGTAATAATCGATCGCGAAGTGTTATTGAAAATGTTTGTGCTGTGCGAGTCGAAAACAAAGAAGAGAGAGGGAAATTCGCCTGCGGCGGCGTCGAATAACGAGAACAACGCATCGGAAAGACAATAAAAGTACAACAATTATAATCACTTGTAATGTCTTCGAGATTGATCAATTAATTATAATCTGTTTTAGATAAGAGACATGTAAAGATTTTACATTTTGTCATTTTATAATTTCTATTATAAGTTTAAACTTTTATTAAATTTTTAATGATTTTAAAATAAACTTAAAAAAGATAAATTCTATAGTTTCTGTACATTTTTTTCTAAAATAATTTTATAAAAATTACCGATTATTGTTAGATCAATATTTCGTACAATTACATCTTTAGATGTGTACTAATAAATGATTCATTGACATTATTTATAAATTATTGAAATTAGTTTGTTTATCTCTTTTGTAGATCGGCTGAAATAAATTCTAAATATACATACTTTATTAATTATTATATTTAATATAGATAATATACATTTAATATTTATAAAAGTTTTAATTTAAACATCAGTTTAATAAATTAAAAGAATAAAAAAAACCTAATTAATTTTATTATATATATTATTTATTATGGAAATATAAAAAATCCTATATAAATTATTACCATTTTGTTCATAACTTTTTAATATATTTAAAGTTTTTTATATGTAAAATGTATACCAAATAATATGATTAATTCGATTAAAATAAAAAAATCTATTTTAACGTTTAAAAAATTAATAATAAAAGTATTAATTGATGGTATTTAATTCTAAAGTAATTTTATTTTTAATAAATGTTAAATGATACTTCATTCCTTAAAATATCCATCTGTTACTATAAATAAATATCTAGAAATGATGTATACAAGGTCAATGACTTAACATAAATTTGGAGAAAAACAATGTAGCAATAATTTAAAAAATAAGATCTACGATGAAAAAAAATTAAGGTAATGAGACAAGAAAACTTTCATTTTATTTTAATGATTACAATAATTAAACCTACTAAAAAAAATATCTGTTCTTTTATAATTCATCCATTTTTCATAAAATATAAATATATATTTATTTTTATAATATTATGAATAAAAAAGTACTGCATAGATGTATCTTATCATAAATCAAGTTTTATTTAAACATTCTTTTTTATAAAGTTTGATTTCTTAAAAGAAAAATTATTATATATATATATATATAAATAGTTAAAAAATTCAACTAAGTATTTAGAACAAAATTAATAAAATAATTTGTCTAATTATAATTATATTTTAACTGTATATACTTTTTATTAAACCAAAAAAATCTGATATTACATATAATATTTTTAGTTTCGTATAAATTTGCAAGAATGCATTTAATATTAAATATTTTTGCCTAAAAATTTGTATATTTAAATATCTAAATATATTAAAACATCCAACACTATGTTGTGAAATTATTATTTAAATCTATAAGAATATAAAAGAAAAGAAAACAAAATATGAGTAGATTTATAAGGAATTCAAAAAATTAAAATAAATTATTTAAAAATCTTATTAAATATTTTAACATTTTGAATATTACAATTGAATTCGATAAAAATCTTTTAGTAATAATTGAACTGTTTACAGCGTGTATTCTAAACTATGCATTGATAAAGGGAAATGGTGTATTTGAAAGTATCGAAAATGACTATTAACCTTATTATTTGAAGTCATTTACAACTAAATAAACCACAATTAGCATTAAATACATTTATTTGATTCGTTCTCAATTTTTTTTTTACTAAAAATTATTTCATAGAAATATTCTAATGTTTTTTGTACATCTGAATAAAACGAAAACGGCTTTTAAATAAGGAGTAGAAGTTCGTACGCAAGAATATCTTGGGAGTTAATAAAAGGCAAGAAAAAAATAAAATGCAATCCTATCCTATTACTTCTAAAAAAAATAAAAATAAAAAAGGAAGATAGACTGTCGAGGAATGAAAGAGGAGAAGTATAGTGGATTGAGTCGACGAAGAGAGAGGTAAAACGATATATCGAAGCAGTGTACAGCATAAAATTCCCTTGAATACACACAGGCACGCATTTATGTGTGCACGTACAACGCGTAGCAATGAGAGAGAGAGAGAGAGAGATTAAGTGAGTGGGAAAAAGAAGAACGAAAAAGGGATCAGTGTAAAGGCTAGGAGCGTCTCGATATGATTAAACAACCTTTGCTGTATCCAACGGTACATAAAAATATCAGACTTGGTCTATAAAAGTGTGCGCAGATTTTTTTAAAAAGTAAACAAATAATAAAAACTTACATACGCACGTACGTATGTACATATATATAAAATATATTCATGCCCGAAGAAGGGAGTTGCGCGTTACATAACCTTGAAGACGGTCTTTTGCGCGCGCCTTGAACTAAACCCACTTTTTTCCCTTCTATACATAATATGTATAATGTGTAGTGGACGATTCGCTCCAAGAGCATTAAGTCTCTGTCGACTATATAGATTTACATGGATAATTCCGAGGTCTGTTTCTCTTTATGTCTCCTCAATATACTTTAATTATGTAAGGAATTCGCGTGTCATTGACTAAACCAACAGCAACATAATTTTTATCTTAAACGAACAACACCACATGTGCACAAGCTTCTCATTTCTGAGTATAAACATAACATACGCACGCGCGTTTATCAAGCACAGTTTGTTGCTTGCTGCTCGTTGCCAAGCTTTGCGTATATTGCACTGAATGTGTAAGTGTTGCATGAAAAATTGAAGTGTCGTATTTTTCACGAATTAATGAAGTTTTAAAAATTCTTTTCACTGGTGAATTTTATTACCAATCGCTTTTATTAAACATGGATTTATATAAAAAGTAAAAAAGTTCTCACTTTAAATTCAAATCTTTGTATTCTGTTCTCACTTTTTTGCATTTTTTAAGTATAAGCTTAAAAAAAGTTTTGTGAAAATTGTTTATCTGCTTTATTATTAAAAGTGTCATAATTTCTTTAATCACAAAATTAATAAGTAAAAACGTTTTAAGTGACAAATATTATAATAGTCTAGCAGTCTTATAATTGCATATTAAAATTAAATTATAAGACAAAAATAAAGTATTATTTACTAAAAAAAGGTTTAACCAAAAAAACATTTCAATCAAAATTTTTTATGAAGCTTTTGGTTGCTTTGATTGTTTGTTTGTAATTAATAAGTGCTCCAATTTTTATTTAATTCTTTTGATATACTGTAAGCATATTATTTATGATTGGTATTTTGTAAATATTACTTTCACTAACTTCATGTAATATTAAAAATAAAAATTTTAAAGTTTTAATGAATTACAAGAAGGTGTATAATGAATTTTTTTCTTTTTTTTGAAAATATATATAGGAACAGCATAGTTTAGAACTGGAGCGACTTGCCAAAGAAAATGAGGTCCTACGTACTAAACTACGAGATGTTGTTCATTCACCACTCTCGGATTCGGAAAAGCAACAACTTCTAGATGCATCACGATTGCATAATTCAGCTCCAGCTTCTATTGCAGTTCTGCAGGAAGATAGTTGTATTGTACCTGGGAATATGACACATGAAAATGCCAGAAGTGCTACACCTGAGTGGGACAAACGATCTTCTAGTTCGGAAGTATCTGTTGCCTGTCTACAAGACAGAATCTTACAAATGGAGGAAACACATTATTCGACCAATGAAGAATTGCAAGCTACTATACAAGAACTTAGTGATTTACAGGTAATTTCCATTAATTTTTATGCTAATTAAATAAGAAATTTGAAAAAATTTTACTTGTATTTTATTTATTATGTAATTTGTTTGTTTACAATTATTATTGAATTAAAAAATGATTAATTTATGGTATATATATATAAATTATATTATTTTATAAATTATTATTCAGCTTTCAAATGGATAATTTTGTATTTAATTTAATCCATTTAAATAAAAATTAATTTTTATAGGCTCAACTAATAGAACTTCAAGCAGATAATGAAAGACTTGCAGAAGAAAAAGGTGTACTGTTAGAATCTCTTTGCAGGCAAACAGAAAAATTAGAAGATTCTAGATCAAAAGTTGACACATTACAAGGGCTACTTTTAAGAGATGAACAACCACAAGAGTCTTCGAAAGGTTATAATACAGAAAGAGAACAAAAGCTTGTAGATTTATTGAAGGTATTTAGATATTTTTTTAATTATTCGACCATTAGTTCATTATTGAATTAATAGATTTGATCTAATTAATAGAAATAAAACTGTATTCAAACTTTAATAATATTATTAAATATTATTAAATAATTACTTATTTTAAAAAATATATTTAGGATTGAAAAAATTTAATAAAACTTTTCAATAGTTTAAAAAAACTTATTGATATTTTCTTTTTAATTGAACAATAAATTAAAACATTTTAATCATAAATATTTTTATCTCATACATTGGAGTATAAAATCAGAAAATTATAAAAATAATAATTTCAAAACTTTTTTTATATATCAATTTAGTTATCATACAAGTTAAAGCAATTAATTATAAATGCATTAATTATATAACTCTTACCACAAATATATAATTGTCATTTATTGATATTAATGGTAAAATTGAAGAAAATTGACTTTTTATTTAAATTTACAAAGATGAATACATTAAAAAAACATAAAATTTATATAAAGTCTTATAATATATCTTTCTATAATTATGTATATTTTTAAAAAATATAATTAAAAAAATGAGAATTACTTTCTTTTTATGGATTTCTGGAAAGTTATACTTTATAAGGCAAATAAGGTAAATAAGAATATCGCTGTAACTTATATTTAAATAATTGTTTTTAAATAATTAAGTATTTTGTACACAAATGTATTTTTATCCATAAATAATTTTTTATAGTTTTATTATTTGTAATTTATATTGTAATTTAATTTAACTAATTTTAGTATTATAAATGATGTTTTAATCAGTTTAAATATCAAAACGTACAAAAAATCATAAAAATTTTATATCTCTCTGTTCACACATTTATAATAGTTTTGACGATTTTATGATCTCAAAGTGAAGTAAACTTACAATATTACCACGTTTTAATACTTTCTGTCATTTTGGTTTGTTGAATTTTTTAATTAGCGTTTTTTTAAACTCAAAAATCCTTCAATAATGATCACTCTTTTTTCTTCATATATTTGCAAATATAATAATGTAATCACACATATAAAAAATTTATATCAAAAACTTAATTTTTAATCAAATTCAATTTTTGAACAATTCCACAAATTTTTTAGAACTATTTTAACGAAATATTTTTTGGATGATCGTTTATTTATGGAATTGCGAATCTCTGTTCTAATCTTTTTCCATATTCAATACATTTTTACAGAAAAAACAATATTTACAATAATTTAAACTACTAATCTAATTTAATTATTATTTAGTTATAATTAAATTGTGCATTTATTCATTTTAGATACAATTCACTGTAAGCTATCGTTTAATTATAAATTGGTAAATCAATTATGTCATTAAGAAAAATATCATAATATGTTATTTTAGCATATTTTGTTTTTAATACAAATTACAATTTAATATGATTAATGTAAAAGTAATCATAACATCAATAAAAAATTTAAATAAATCGTAAATTTGAATGATAATTCAAAGAAAAAATTTCATGATTTAACAAATAAATAATAAAATTTTCAATGATGAAAAATAAAATAAAAATATTATTTCATTTAATAATGAAAGTGCATACCATAATGAAATTATATTGTACTTCTTAATACGAGTAGAAAGCTCTTCCTAGAAACACAAGAGCTGTAGCGTCTTTATGCTCAGAATTACTCGATAAAATGTTACGTTTATACGGTCGCGCTCTTAATATTTGACAGAGCGCCCAAGAAGAGCGAGAAAGTCTGCTTCAGAAGCAGGAAGAGTTGAACTCCGAGTTAAATTCTCTACGGGCGACCGCGGATGCGAGTACGACGGAGGTTGAACGACTAACGAAACGCGTTCACTTCCTCGAGTCAACGATCGATGCGGCCAACGTCGAGCGTAAGCTCCTTGACCTGGAGCTGGCCGAGTCTAAGCAAGAGGGCGTAAATCGCAGCATCGAAATCAGTAGACTCGCCACGCTGCTTGAGAACGCCCGGGCAAAGATCGAGGAACTCGAGCAGTCGAGGCAGCTCGAGAATAAGAGCGAAGCCGACGAGATGCTGGATGCAGCTAGGCGCGAGAAGGACACCCTGGAAACACAGGCCGCCGCGCTTCAAGAGCAGCTCGCGAGATCCCATTGCGATCATGATCGCTTAAAGGACCAATATGTTCAGCTCCAGGAAGATTTCAAGGTGTGTCATGATAAATATTGTGATCGCATATGCGATCATGTTTCCTTCGATTATTCTTTTTATTAACTTTTTAATTCATTGCTTATTTAAGTAAATGTCTAAAACACCAGATTAGTTTGTAAATAATGCAAACTATTTAATATAAAAATGTTTGATTATACAAGTTTTTTTAACAAATACTATTGAATTGAATATTTCGGTCCTTAGCCTTTATTAGAGCTGTATTTAAAAAAATGTATTTATGACATTAATGTATAATCGTGAACGCCGTGAATAATAATTTTTTGAAATGTGCCATTCTTCACAACTGTTATTCTATAATTAGACGATTTTAACTGCACCCAGTCACCTGTAACAAATTACCAAAATTATCTGTAGTAATAGTTCTATTTTTCTTCCTTTCTTTCTTTTCTTTTGTTGCTTTTTTATATTTTATTTATTAAATACTTTAAACATTTATAACCATTATTATTAATTTAGAAAAACAGAAATTTGTTGAGAAAAAGAGATCTTTGATTTCATATTAATTATTAATAGTGATAATTGCCAATAATAATTTTTTTTGTTGTATGAAATACACATCTAATTTAGACTATGAACAAAAATTAACGAGAAAAAGAAAATATAGTATCGTTTATTTTCTATGTATTTTACTTTTGTAAATTTAATTATGAATAATAATCTTAAAAATGATCTATATACCCACGCATAAAACATATATTTCGTAGTTTACTTTCATAAGAGTATTTATGGTCTCATATTATTAACTTCGAGAAATCTAAATGATCGATAATAATTATTTATTTTACAATTTGATCTTTTATTTGGACAATTAAACTTTATTACTTAATTAAAAGTTCACGCATGCATCAAAAGTTTGCTCTACTACTGAAATAAATAAACTTTACTTTGAAATTATTAATTATTATTTAACTGTTAAGTTACTTACATTAAAGTTTTCTTGCACGTATTTTTACACAAAAAATGGTCCATAAATAAAGAAATTATTGGTATTTTAGTTTAACATTGTTTTTCCAAAATTTGTAAGTATACTTTTATATTAATGTCTTGATGTAATAAAAATCTAGCAATTTGCAATTTTTCATCAACGAATCATAACGCGGTATACATTTTATTTCTCTTGTAAGCTAGCAGATGTTTTCCTTGAAAATTAATTGCTTTGCACATCAAAAAATTAAATGCTGATTTTGTTAAATTACTTGAAAATTTATAGCCATTTCAAGCAAACCATTAGTTACAAAAGTGTAAGATAAAGTTAATTTATATAATATTACTATTTTAAAGTTATTTAGAAATTTTACATCAGTGACATCATCAAATATTAATTTATTTTCTTTTTCCTTTGAATTTTATATCATTTGTTAGTGTTCAAGCTAGTATTTTTTAAAATTGTTTTATTTAATCTTTAAATATTGATTTAAAAAAATCAGTTCAATTATAAGTAATAATTAAAAATTTAGCAATATTAAAATATTTTGATTGTATTATAAAACTATTGAAAGATAATTTTCAAACATATATATATATTTGCTAAAAATGATCTAGACGAATTGTCCAAACATTACCAAAGAATATAATGATTTTAAAAGTAACTTACGTAAAGTAGTAAATTTTACAGTTTATGTATATTTTTCACATTTTAATTGAGATTTATGTTTTTAATATTCGACAATTTGAAAGTTTTATTTTATAAAATTATAAACGTTTTTTGAAATATAGTTCTACTTTATAATATGTAATTCAATTTTTATAAATAACCGTATTCAAGTAATAAATATTAAGACGTTAATGTAACATTTAATGCCTTTGTAATATTTACTTCATTTAATTTTACTTCTATTTGTGGAAATATATCTTTTATTTATCATTTAGTATATATATAAATTATATATAAACTTTTAACAAGAAAATTTAATAACTTATTATACCTCATAAAAAGATTTGTTTTCTATTTTTATTTTCACAATTTAAAATAAATTTTAAAAAGCGGGTGATGAGCTTTTTAACAATTATTTTAAGGTGCATTCAACCAACGCGAATTTTTGATAATTAAAAAAAGAGATCCGTACAGAATGAATCATTTTTGATAATATGGTAACGTTTGATAAATAGTAAAATGTTTCGTTGCTTGGCGTTGCAGGTCGCTCGTAACAACTCAAAGTTAACGATCGAAGAACTGGAGTACCGGTTAAGTCAGCTGAAGGAAGAGCGGACGGCGATGAACGCGGAGCTGCAACTGGTGCGTGATTCCCTCGCCGAACTTCAGTCCCAGTGCCAGCGTCACCTCGAGGATAAGCGTGAGATGAAGGCAGTCCTGAGTGAACTTCAGAGACGGGAGCGCGAAGCCCAGGGCCGACAGTGCGAGGTTGAGTGTGCCCTCGCTGAGGAACGTAAACTGAGGCAGGAGGAGGCCGCCGAGTGGCAGCAATTTCAGACGGATCTCCTCATGACTGTACGCGTCGCCAATGACTTTAAAACTGAGGCTCAAAGCGAGCTTGAGAGGGTCGTCATGGAGAACAAGGCCCAGCGAGATAAGCTTAGGACGCTCGAGGCCCAACTCGACAAGCTTAACAATACTAGTGAGTCTTGCCATTTTCCCTGTACTCTTTTTATGATTATAAGCCTTTTGTCGCCCGCCCCTCCTGGAATATTAGAAAAAAATTACTACTAAATATTAGAACAAAGTTATAATGCATACATTTGAAGATGTTCAAATTATTAAAATAGTTGGATTATTTTGGTTATTATCATATGTTAAAGTATTGTTCAGAATCATTTTTGTGTATCAGGATTTATTTATTTTTAAAGCAACTTGCTTGTATTGTTAATACATTTTGTATACAAAAAAATTTGATTGATTTTAAGCATTGTTAATCTAGAATATTATGCAGGATCTCGATTTGTTGAATAATGTATTTTATCCAAGAAAATAAATGATTTTTAATAATTATAATTAAACTTAAATTATTAAAATCTCGTTTTTACATATATTTACTTTATTTAAATTATTATAATAGAAAAATTATTTTAACTCAATAAGAAAAAAATGTTCTTTTTTATTTGATGTATATACTCTTAAATATATTAAGATTTTATTAAAAAAATTTTAAATAATTAACCAATATTTAAAGATCTCTATAATATTTTTAAATATATAAAGATGAAAATTAAATTTTGCATATACAATGAAATTAATTTTTAATTTTATTTCACCAAACTAAATATCTATGTACATGTGCATATTTTTGAATATTTAAATTAAACAAATTATATATTTGTATTATCTAGTATTATACTTGATTAAAAAAATTATATTTATATTCATTTGAAAAAAATATCTACCTCTAAAAATGAAATAAAACAATATTAAAAAAGAATATTTTTAATTTAAATTTATAATTAAATAATCTTTATAGTTAATAGTAATTAAATATTAAAATTCTATTAACTATATATATTGAAAATTTTTGAATACTTGTTAATTTATTTTACAAGACATTTTGAATTTTTGTTACACTAAGTTAATTAAATATAAATCACATTATTAAATATAATAATTATACTATTCATAAAGTAATCCTTCAATATTCTAGTGAGTTATCATATGCTACAAATGAATAATTTCTATGTTATTAAAATTGATTATCATATCGCATGGTAAATAATTTTTTTTCAATATGTTAATTTTAATTGCACATCAGACAGCGATGGTCCAAAACCAAGGAAGACAATTTTAAAGCGTGGATGTACAATTATTAAGAAACGTTTTAAATCAAAGAAAATTGTAGTGAAGTGTGATATATCAAGGACAAAACATATTTTAAAAAGTCATGTACCAAGGACTAAAGGTATTTTAAAAAATCATGCAAAAAAAGAACAAGGAAACAGAGTTTGGTTTGATCTGAGTGATACTGTAAATTTTAATTTACAAGACAGTTCCAAAGATGTAAATGTTGAACACATATTCGCCACTGATCAAAAAATGGACAGTCATAATTTTCCTTTTAATGATAACAGTGAAAGAAGAAATGTAATGGTAACTTTCCAGTCATTAGAAGGAAAACATGCACCAAATATAATTAATTCCATTTTTGAGCTCCACAATGGACATATGCATAATTCACATGATTTAACGAGTCATAATTTAAACTCTCATTTTAATAATGAAGCCAAAGAAAAATTGATACCAAAAATTGTCGATTTAACTCTTAAGCTTCATAATGATAAAACTCACGAATCAAAGAATCTTCGTAATCAAAATATATCTGAGATAGTATCATCGAATTTAAACGATACTTGTAATGTTATTGATACAAATTTGCAGAACAATTTGATAGAGAAAATTACAGATATTCAAAATGCTGCCAAAGACGTTTATAGTATCAACGTCTCAAACAGTAGATTTTTCGTACCTAATAATTGTGTTTTTTCAACCTATAAAAATTCAGTGAATGATCTAAATTTTAAAATAAATCCCGAAATGACCAAAGCTTTGCATAAAAGTTTGGAAGAAAAAACCAAGGTTTCATCTGATGTTATTGAAGCTCCCTCATTGTTCAATAAAAATTTGACTAATTTTATTGAAAAACAGTCTAATAATTTAGACAGTTTTGATACAAAGTTAGAGTCAAAGAAGTGTTTACAAATGCAAGATAAATTTGATCTAAAGGATGTAACTTTTGAAGATAATGAATTAAGTTTTGTCCAATTAAGAAAACCATTATTAAGTGAATCTAATACAAAAGATAAAGTATTGAAAAATGAAGTACTCAAAAAAACTTATATTAATAAAGTTGAATTAAGCAAACCTATATACATAGATAAAACTAAGAGACCTTTAACACAGTCTGTACAATTATCAAGATCAAATTTCCTCAGAAATTCTATACACGAAATTCAACCTGCAAATTTAACGTTAAAAAGGTATTAAAAGATTTTTATTAATGATTTTCTTTAAATTTTATTTAAAAATTTTTATGCTACAATTATTATTAGTTAAAATAATAAGTAATGTATAATTCTATAAAAATTTCTTTCTCCTTAAAAATATTTTATCATTGCATTTTTATAAATCTTTTACTCTATTAGTTTTAAACAATTTTTTCTAAAATTTTTATTAATCCATTCATTTTTGGTATTAAGAATATAATAACAAAATAAAATAATAAAGTCAGAAATTATTAATGGATTACTTTATTTTAAAAAAGCATAATTATTTTTTAATAAAATTAGAAAATCAAAATCTTTTAAAAAATCAGTAGGCACTTATACTCGCGGAATTCGTTGGAACTCACTTCCGGTACAACATCAAGATTTCCTTCAGCGCAAAAATTGGTCTCAACAATACGTCAAAAATTTGAGGATTTACCTTCAATGAGGCTCAAAGATGAAAATGCCTTCTCAAAACAAAACGATCATAAGATGTTGACTGCCCGTCGACGTTATGCCGGAAATGTCAAGGATCTCGTCAATACAAAACCCAAACCAATGCCACGACGTTTCATCGGTAGTAAGTCGTACAAAAGAATCAAAATAGACAAAAATGCATAAAATCAGCGACGAAAAACAAAATGGAATTCATAACAAATAAGTGTTCGTGCCACAAAGATCCTGAAATTTAAGCTTTTGTGTGTGTTTTTTTATTTTATTTTTGTTGTTGTTATTATTGGACCATTATTGAAGTGGCATATCAAAGTGGTCTGATACATTTGCGTAACTTGTATGTACGAACCCTGCTGTTATACATTTTTTTATTTTAATATTAATCCAAATAATCAGTGTACAATCTATAAGAGATTTGTTGCTATCGACATATTATGGAGCTTATTATTATGTATAAAATAAGGGGAATATTTTGCAAATTTGTGGATATTGCTTTATATGTTTTGAATATAGTATTTCAATGTGCTGTCTTCCTCAGACATGGGCAAATTAATAATTTATTTTATATCGTTTTATCTAAATAATTTTCAAAATTTTCATTAATACTTAAATTTTTAAAACTAGTTATAAAACATACTAATCTTTTGTCATAATCGTGATGGTAATTATTTTTAAACTAACTAATGATAATTACATAAATTATAAATTTAAATTAAGTTTATGTTAAATTGATTTAATACTAATAATAATATTTTCATTTACTGAATAAATTAAAAAAATATTTCAAGAACTACAATATCAATCTATTCATTTAGTTATAAATGTATTATACTAAATACCTCATTTCCAAATAACATATTAATTAATGGTGCCCATGGCTGCCTTATAATTAATTAATTTCTGTGGATTCTTCATGATTATAAATTAAATACATAAAAATAAAAAAATCTTTATAAAAATATTATTAAAAAATGTAATTTATTTTTAGTTCGTTTCAATGTGCATAATTTTTATAGTTTTTTTATGACATCTTCTTTTGTGTTTAAATAATACAAGTTATTTTTGCTTTTTGCTTTGCATTTTTCATTTACAACACTATTAAAAAAATGACGGATAATAAATAAAAATTTCTCGTATTTCAGATACACAAAAAAGTATACTGCCCACGACTAGGATAGCAACATCTCCAACTGAAACTCAGCAATCGGTTATAACAAGCGTTCAAAACGAAATGGCAGCTCGACGTAAAGCAAATATTATTCGACAAGATTCAAGACTCTCAGTTAAATGCCTTATCGAAAGTATCGAAAATGCTACAAAACAGGCAAAAGCTGGTTAGCTTTTTTTCGTTTTGAATAATTATCATTTCATCATATTCATTTTCTTTTTATAAAGATTTTTATTACTCTTTAAGTTGCAATATTCATAATTTAAAAAGTATATCCAGCAAATTTATTGTTTAAATTAAATGATTAGAGATTTTTATGTTTTATTTGAACCTTTTAGGACCTGGAAGCCGTAGTAGCTCAACATCATCTCTCAATTCAATTGGTACCAATGATGTAATATCTTTGAAAGCTCCTCTTAGGGATCAGCAAATTAACAATCTTATATGTACAACTAATGCTACAAATAATAACAACAAGACTCAATCAAGTAATTCAAAAAAAACTTTTTCAGGTTAGTATCTTAGGATATTATGTTTTCATTTAGACTCAATAATTTTTAACATCGGTAAATTAATGAAATGGACATTTATTAATTTATAATTATTAAAAAAGGTTAATTAATGTTTAAACCAGTTTAAAATAAAGAATAATTCCTTGTTATAATAAAAACTTACTTTTCTTATACCAATATAGAAACGAAAAACACAGTACCCGGCGTATTGACATCAGGACAACTTTTAGAAACGACAACATTAAACGTGAAGGCGATTGACTTCGTAAGGCGTAACAGCGTGACGGATCTTTCGGAGCGTAAGGATCCCCTTTGTGGCCTCGTAAAGAATGGTGGTTCAAGACGCAACGCCCTCCTTAAATGGTGCCAGAACAAGACAGTAGGTTACCGAAATATTGACATCACTAACTTTAGCAGTTCGTGGAACGATGGCCTCGTGCTTTGTGCAATTCTCCACACTTATCTACCTGACAAAATACCTTACGATTCGCTCTCACCTACGGAAAAGAAGCGCAACTTCTCACTCGCTTTTTCCGCAGCTGAAAGTGTGGGCATATCAACTACCTTGGTAAGTGTTTTATATAAGTAAATTAATAATCAGGTATAAATAGTATTGGTACAAGGCAAAAAATTTAAATCAACTAATATTTAGTTGATTATTAAACAATATAAGTGCACGGTTGTATAAAATTCATACATTAATACAGCGTTTGATCAATTACTAAAATTTTCTTTTCTTCCACAGAATATCGGTGACATGTGTCAACTCGAGCGACCTGATTGGCAGCAAGTCATGACGTATGTGACTAGTATCTACAAGCATTTCGAAACCTGATTGAATAAATCTGAAGCCTAAAAATTAATTTTGCTTCTAAAACTTGCTATTTAATCATTAATTTACTTCTCTTTCTATTATTCTAATAAATATGACAACGAAGAAAAGCAACATCATCTAGTCAACTACATACCAGAGGATAACCTTTCTTCTGAGATAAATGAAAGTAGCTTTTTCGAATGTCTTCAAAAAGAGAAAGTAACTTGTAATGATTGTTTTATATAGAGTAAAGTTGAGACAGAGCTCTTATAAATATATCTTTCTCCAACAGGAAAATCTCTGAAGCCCAATATTTTTTATAATATTTTGCACTGGTAGATAAACTTCATTCAAAACTTGTAAAAATGCAAATATGAATTCAAGGCGTAATGACGTATGATTCCTTCTATTAACATTATGAGACTGAAAATTATTCATACAATATATGTTTTTTATATATACAAATGTTGTGAGGATTAAAGAAGTAATTGCAAAGCATGTGACCAATTACATAAGTGTAGTTAAGAGATTAAACATAGTTTACGAGTCATTGAGTATATATATATATAACTCTTTTCTATAAAAATGCCGAATTTAGGATTAATCGTTAGTAGAAGAATTTATATGATGGAGAATCGTAAATTGCGTTACATGCTTCTCTACCATAAGTATTTTCTTGTATTATTAATTTTTTTGGAAATGTTATTTTTCTTCATTAAGTTACACATATATGCTATATTTGTACAGAAAAGAGAGTATATCGCGTGAATGTGAGAATTTTAAAAGCGCATTTAATTTTAAGAAATCCTAATTTATTCTATTGATCGTGCAAATTGTTCCAATATGGAAGAACTAACGGCTTAAGTTAAGTTCTCTGTGATATAGCAATGATAGTCCCAGAAATAGAGATACACATGCGTTTTCGATTACTATTCACATTGATTGTTTTCACTCTTCATATATTTAACATCTCTAATTCTTATATTGCTTCGGCCTTATGCTATTCAAAACAATAGAAATGAAAATTTTTATCAATTATAAATAATATACCTCAGATTAATTGTACGTTTACGTAACGTCGTTGCAATATATTTTTTTTTTCTTTTTGCTTTCTAAACGAAATTAAATACATAAGTTACTATTATAAATTATAAAATAGAACATGAATGTATGAAATAATAGTGTTGTGTTTTGTGTTAAATGGAACAATGTTTATCTAAAAATTTTAAATTTAACTACGTCTCTTAAGAGGTTTTACCAGTTAGCTAACCTGCCTATTTCTAATAAAGGTTTTACACTTTAAAAAAAAAATTATTTTATTAAAATAATTTATAACCTTATAATTTTTAACATTACTATAGCTACAATTATTTCTGAATTTCTTAATATTTTTAACTTTAATATTGCACACTGTACTTAAAATATAAAAATTACTTATAATATAAATATCAATGTCTACTACTACTACTATAACAGGCATTTTTTGTTGTAATTCAATTTCAAATTTTAATGAAATTACAGATTTTTCATTTAATTTAATAATTATTAAAGGGTTATTTAATACATATTTTATAGTTAATGGACTCTGTGTGTTTGTAAAGAAAGCTCACTTCTGCAATTTATTAATTTAACTTACGTACATTGTAGGTTCAATATGTAGGAATCCCATATTCGGTAAACTAACTGACAAGATAAAACCTTTGACCAAAAAGTCTTGTCTTATTTATAATACTAGTATACAGCTTCTTTTTAATTTAGCTACCATTATATATACAACATTGAATGTAAACTTTGGAACGGCGTACTTTAGATACCATTTCCCACTTTGTTAGCTCTCATTAATGGTGCTTAAAAGGTTTTGTATTCATATTTCTAAAATTTCAGCTATTTTCTTAAATTCTGTTTATTAAAAAACTGCACTGTCTAATAGCATCCGTATTTAATTTACAGACTTTCCTTCCTATAGTACAGATTTTTTATTCATTCACCAATACAAGAATCTTTTTTTTAAGGTTTGGCTCAAATTTGCTTTTTAAAAATTAAAAAATACCCATTTGATAATAATGACTCGTATGTTAGCCACTAGTAATTAATTTGCTTTAATAATATTTTTATTTTGTATTTAGAAAAAACTATATTATTTTTTCATATCCTTACCATTTTTATTAGTTTTAATAATGTCTTCAATTTTTTACTTACATCACTTATTCCCGATTTAGTAAGCTTACTTTCATAAATCATTAGATTTTCTTTTAAAACTTTACTGAATCATATTTAAATAAAAATTTCCAAAGTTTATCAGTTAACATCAAACTTAACTAGATTAAAAAAAAATAGATAAGCAATTTTTTTTACAAAATGTAGAATAGTTATTGTGATGAATATTAGATTTATATAAATATAGAATATTAATTGATGAATCAATTGTTGAGTTTATTTTATAATCAGGATATATAGTTACGTAATATTACTACAAATACCACAAAACCGAAAGGAAGTTGTAAAAGAAAAATGAAAAGGTTGGGTTGGTGACACTATAATTCAATTTACCGCATATATATGAAATAAACATCTATTTATAAAATTCATGTATTAATTGCTTGATGTCTCCCTTTTATTCAATACTATAATTAATTTTTTTGCACTTAATTATGAGTATAAGAGGCTCCAAACAATTTATGGATATATTTGCGATACTGCATAGAATGGTCTGACTTACACTAATAATTAATATTTACAACAAAAAATACAAAAATAATATCTAATTCTTATTAAATTAATTTTGAAAAGACCACGCAAACAGATTTTTGAGTAACGTAAAAGTGAATGTAAGTGTTTTAGAAATGTTTGTTGAACAAAAAATAAAAAATGATTACAATAGCTTATACGAATCAATTTTATAAGATTTTATAAATAATTTGGATAATAAAAAAATTAAAGGCAGATTATAATGTTCTCGTTAAAGTATTGAGAGAGAAATAACCAGAAAATTATAGTTTTATAAAAGATAAATACATTAAATAGACTAAAGGCATGTTAAACAAAAAATAAATAATTAAAGGTAATATTCATATAAACAATAATTTTCATCTTAAAAGTAAATAAGATCAGACCAAAAAAATATTAGAAAAGGTAATTTATATGTACAAAAAACTCAAAAATCAGATTCTTTTTAAAAAAAATAAATACGTGCTCAACACATGAACTGATTACGACTAAAAAGAGATAAAAAATTAGTTATAAATGTCGATTAAATAAAAAAAAGAGCAATACTTGATAATGATCAAAAGTATGGTATTTACTGTACCTCAATGTTTCATGAACTTCTGAAAACTATAAGCTGTAAATTTAATCAAATAAATTAATATCTTAACCAGAAATAATAATTCAAATTGGATAATTTGCTGAAATATTTACAGAATAAATATAACTTATTTTTACAAGTTAAAATAATAACATATAATTATAATATTTAATGATTTTTGTGATGAGTAAAACAAGCTAATATAATAATAACTGTTTATCGAGAAATGAAACTTAAAACGAAGTAGATGTTACAAAAGTAATTAAAATATATAACAAGATTACTTTTAAACTGTATAACCAGACTATTAATATTATTGATACGTCAAAATCTACAAAGCAATACATAAAAGTTGATAAAAGGTAAGTCAAAGCATTCAAATATAAAGTTGAACAAAAAGTATTAGTTTTTATACACAAACAAATTGACTTAATATTAATCATCTAAGATTTAGTGTAAAATAATAAATAATGAGAAAATACATGAAAAAAGTATTTGTTTTTTAATGTCTATTTATGATCAAGTTAGTTTTATCATTTTAATTAAAATAAAATTAAAAGTATTGATGCATGGAATAAGGAGTGAGATAATTTTCTGTTATCAAAATCTGTGAAAACAAGAGCACATAGGATGAAAAACCTGAAATACAAAAGTAACACTCGTAGACGATGTTACTTGAATTACTAATTATGTACTTGAGAACAGCTCAAGATAGAAGAATTCTAAATTTTTTGCAATATTGGGAAATCCAATAGCGTATAAAAAATGTACAAAATACAGAAAACTTTCAATTAATATGTCTAGTAGAATAAAAAAGCATGCATTTATACGAAAAAATCGGAATCGACTAAATCTGATATTAAATTTTTCTCTCGTGATAAATAATTAATAATACGGATAAGATTATTAATAATTTTACATTATTTAAAAAAAGTACTAGATTATTTGTAAGGTAAATTTAATTATTGTACAATAATTTACATAAATATTTTTGTTCCGAAACAAACGATTTTACGAAAAATAAAGACACGTAGCAAATATTATTGAAGATGTTACTATCAAAGTATTAAAAATATTAATAATAAATTAAGACAAAATTAACTATTCATTTTTTTATGTCGCATTATGATTTTTGAAAAGTAGATGTATTATTTGGTATATATGAATAAACAAGCCTTATTTATTTAATTAAAGTTTATACAAAGACCATTTACTCGTGTTTAACAGTGAAGTTACATGCCTTATAAGGAAAATTTATCTGGAATTTACGATGTTAACTTTTAGACGTTGTATGCTATTACTTATTTATAGCAAAATAGAACAAATTTAAACGAAACTAATATAACGGATAATCAATCCTTTTTATCGCTATACGCAGTTGAAATATAAGAATAATTGATGCGTTCTATAAAAATAATGTTAAATTGTTATATAAACGAGTAACGTCTCTAGAGCTCAGCAATATTTTCTTGATTGGTATAATAAAACACTGACTGAATAATTTTTAGTATGTTATTGGGAAATAAGATTAGGTAAATGTGATTTACAAGTTATCTTATCCTATAAATAAAAGAGAATAAAAAAATATTTTATTGATCCTCTTAAAAAAGATGAATTCAAACAAATATTTATCAAGTTTGTTATCAATGATATAATTATTTATTGAAATTGTACAAAAGAATGTTGAAACAAGAGATTTATTTTGAATAACATAATCATTAATACTAATACTTTCAGATACATAACGACGAAAATTATGCAATAAATCATCTTACAGTGTACACATGTAAATGTCGACGCATTTTTTTATATTGATGATTTTTTAAATAGACGCACTTCTCTAAATCATTGTATTACTTTAAGAGACCTACGCTCGAGTCTTTTGAGCCCAAGGATTACTTGGTGAAAAAATAAATGTAATACACGTCTAAAGCTTTCTTCTTAGTCTCCTAAACAAAACATTATAGAATTCGATACTTTCCACTTAACTGATGTGACAAATTTAGTGCTAGTGATTTATTTTCATTCGCTACGAAGGTGTAATTATTCCCAGAAATATTTTGTACGTTTCATCCTTATTAAACTATTAAAGATTAATCAAAAAGAACGTCATCGAGTATTATAAAATACTTTCAATAAGACAAAGCATAATAGTATTTAAAAAAAAGATAAATTGGTTAAAAAGAAGTCGAAATAGTTGAACAATTCTCTAAAAATTCGATCACGCAGTGAAGTGAAAAAAAATTGAAATTCTGAAAGCGTAAATTATCGTAATTAGGGAGACTTCTTTGTTATATTACACTCTCAATGTATAGTTGTATTCATTGATAAATAATAAGAAATTGAAATATAAATGCATGAAAAACACGAAACAAATACAATCCTATTTAATTTTTTGGACAGTATTATTTATTTATTGTTTTATATTTTAAAAGAAATTAATTTTTTAAGGTGCCTAAATTTTATATAACGAAATTTTATAATGTTTGCAACGTTTTTATCAATGATCGACAAAAGTATTTTTCTTACCCGTAATATTCAAAACTGTTTTTGTATTGATGTTATTAATTGTAAAAAGGCAATGATAAACTAAAAATGCAATTTCATATACACTGTATTTTCATATAAAAATTTTATATAAATTTATGGGGAATTATGACTTTGGCAATAAAGTTTTAATAGAATGTGTACAAATATTTATTTCACCACTAATAGCTACCTTCATTTCAATTCTTATTTACAATTTATCAATTTTTATTTACTTGCGCATTCAATTTAATTCATGAGGTTCAAAAAAAATCTGCTCCTCTAGTCTTTACACATTCAAAATCATTGTGTTGCTAAATTTTTATCAAATTTTTGGCCAAATTTTTTTAATAAATAAAGTTATGAGTCAATCAATTAAAATTATTTTGGTATTTAAAAAATACATTTAACATTTTAAAATTGATATATTGACTAATTAAAATTGTATAATGTTTAAATTCTCTTATGTACATCAATTTAACATAGAAAATATCTCAAGTTTAATATTAATTATTTATTTAAACCAGTCTATAATAATTGAGGCATAAAATCGAAAAAATTTTGTAGAAAATTTCCATTGTAAAAAAACCAAACGAAAACTTATTTTTTATATACTTAAAGATAAACTAGGATATAATTATCTTTTAAAAAAAATCTTTGTTTGACCTGATGATACATTCTTTATTTCATCATTTTGATGAAATAATAAAAATACATAAATAAGAAAAAGGTAACCTTTTTTAATAAAAATATTAACAAAAAGTAAATAAAATTTTAAACACAAGTCACAAGAACTACATACATGGTTAGATAAAAAATAATCGAATATTTATTAATTTTATGACTATTTTTATTGAAATCATCTGTTTTTTAAAAAAAAATAATGAATTTTAATTTTCAAGAATATCAAATATTGGGTACATATTTTCTATATTAATTAAATGAAATTTTGAAGTGTTTAAATTTTTTTTCAAGAAAGATAAAAAATGAAACCGAAAATATGAATAGTACAGAACATATTAGATTATAAAAAACTGTAATTTCTAAAATTAATGATCTATAAAAACGTGAAAAAAAGATAAATTATTGAAAATAATCATCTGGCATATAAAAATAAAACAGTTTTTGTTAATAATTTAAGCATGAAATTCTTTAATTTAAAAGAATAATAAAATAACAGTGAGTTTAACTGTACCATGTGAAAAAAACTACATTGAGAGAATATTCATATTCATAAATAAATAAATACCTTTTGGTAAAAGTAAAATTTTTTACTATTTTTTATCAAAACTATATGCCATAGATTTGATAAAAAATATTAAGTTAACTAATCCACTGTTTTTTAATAAAAACTTGGATGGTTAAAAAATTCCTAAAATAAAAATTGAGTAACTCAGTATTACATTATTAAAACCAAGAGAAATACATTTAAATTAAAAAATATATTTAACCTTGCTAGATTTTTATTTAAGATTTAAATTCATAAATCTTTTCGATTCATTACTTTAAACTTATTGAAAGCTTTAAAAGGCAAAATTTCCTAAAACATATTTTATCAAAATAATTAAAAAAGTATTAAGTTGCTTCATTAATATAAACTTGGGGTGACTCCATTATAAAAGTAAATAAATCTAAATACAATTCTAAATTAAAAAAACATGATAATAATTTATAACACAATGTTGATTGTTTTCTCTCTCTCTCTCTCTCTCTCTCTTGACTTCTATCTCTCTCTCTTTCTCTATTGAAAAGTAACTATCATTTACATAACACAAAGTACAAAAAGTTTCACAAAATTATGCATCCACTGTGTCCATTTTGTCTTGATCCTTGTCACCTGAGTAATATTCATTAGCGGGCTCAACAATTTTATCTAAATCCTGAGAATTCTGCCTAGAGTCAGGGTCTGGCTCAGGTTGTCTATCATCTTCTGGTGGTAGAGCATCACAGGGAACATCCTGCATTTGTACACTTGGCGAATGCTGTATCATTTTCAGGTTATCATAAACATGTCTGGTAATAGCCTCTAAGTATTGCTTACTGTTAGCATTATCCTGTCTTGTAACCACTTCAGGATGTAGAGTAAAATCTGGTCCAAAATACTCTATGTATTCGGTGAGGGGCAATTCATTACTTATTTGCTCATCAACAAGCAGAGAAGTTTCATAAGTCCAACATCTTGCTACATTTCTGAGGGTATAACCACCACCACCAACCGTCAAAAGGGGTACATTTAAATCTCTGACAAACCTTACACATTCACCGTGTCCTTTAGTGCTTAAACTGAAGCAACCTAATCTATCATTAGCTAGGGAATCTGCACCACATTGCAGCACTATTGCAGTGGGCTGGAAAAACTCCATCACATGAGATATACAGGGTTTAAAGACTTGCACATATGAGGCATCATCAATGCCTTCTTTTAGAGGCACATTCACCGAATAATATCTGCCGCTTTCAGCTCCAATTTCGTACATGTCACCTGTACCTGGAAAAAAGTAGTTACCATACTTGTGAAATGACACTGTCATTACTCGATCAGTCAGATAGAAAGCTTCTTGGACTCCATCACCATGATGCACATCGATATCAATATATAATACACGTGCATGATATTTAAGCAATTCTAGTATAGCGATGACAATGTCGTTAATATAACAAAATCCAGAGGCTTCAAATTTTTTGGCATGATGTAGACCACCGCTCCAATTAATTGCTATATCGCAGCTCTTGTTATTTAACTTTGTAGCACCTGAACCAATATAAAAATAAATTCAATAGAGTAAAATAACCATAAGTAAATCTGTTATACCTTAATATACAGTTCTATATTTTATATTTTAATAAAACTTCAAAAATTAATTTTATTTATATTAATTTAAAATTACTAATAATCTTTTACATGATTGTAATTATTAACTTTCACAATCAGATTCAATTTTTACTACAAAAAAATTATACAGGTTTTTCTTTTAAAGAAATTATTATTTATATAAATTAGTATATAATTGTATTAAGGAATAGAATGATACAGATAAAAAATATAATTTCATTATTGACTGTAAATATACAGCAGCTTTAATAATTATTTAAAATATTTTGTAAATTATTATAAATTTACAAAAGAAATAATAGATACAATTTTATAATAACACTTGAAAATATTTTAATATTTGTAATTTATAAGTATTAATAAATATTTTTGTAAATTTTAATATTAAAAATTATATTATTTATTATTAATTGAATTTAAATTAAATTTGATTAGAATTAAGTAAAAATAATTTATTTTTACAATAAAATTACTTATGAAAATTTTAATAACTGAAATATATATTTATACAATGATTTAAAACAGATATTACAATTATATTACAAACTATTAATACTATAACTTAAAAATTTATAGTTCTTTACTTTTAAATATATTATACCTTCTAATGATGCCCCTGTATACATCGAACAAAAGTCAAATAAGCCTTCAAAAACTGGGCAATCGTCACCAACATTAAAATGAGAAAGATATTTTGTATAACCTTGTAAATTTTGCGGTGTCACCCTTTGTAAAAATTCTACATATTCATCGGAATGAAAACGACACATATCATGTGTACTTGCTCTATAAGGCCTATAAATTTGCATTTTCTTATGAAGTCCATAATGTAATACTAAACTATGAATAACCGAAAGTCTATGTGGTTTCATTGGATGCCCTGGACCATAATGAAAATTTCCTACATCAGGATTATAAAAATACGACACTTTTTTGTTATAACTCATTTTAGCATTGCTTTTTGTCTGAAAAAATTTTATAAAATATATTATGTATAATTTTGAATAATCCAATAAAAATATATTTATCATTGCATAATACTTGAAAAATAAATCATAAAACTATAAAATCTAATAAATATCAAAATTTATTCAAAATAACTGCTATAAAACATACTTGCTTATGTTAAAATAAGAAACATCCCCTTTGTCAGATAAAAATACACTATTATAAAGTTATTTGGTTTAAAAATTTCTCAATAAATTTTTTACTTGTTATTATTTTATTGACATTCATCGCAAATTTTCTTTTATTCTTAAACACATGATTATTCACTGATAAATACTTTGTTTTTGGATTTTGTCAACTGAAAAACATCTCGAAGTGTATGAGGTTAGAGATTAGGGCACGATGCCATACATTTTGCGAGGTTGCCATATATATTCAAGTAGAAACTCATAAATAATATTAAATTGTAAAACCAAAAGTTTAAAATATAATATTTTTTACTCATTTTTTAATTTTATAATATTATTAATCGCTTTATTATTAAAAATTAAATAATTTCAAAATTTTTAATTTTATTAAAGAAATCTTTAAGAGAGTACATAAAAAATTAGTAAATTAAAAGAGATTTAATTGTACAATAGTTAATATTCATTTTAAAACGTTATGATAAACAATTTCTATATAAAGTATAGTTTATAAAACATTATTGTATGAATACAAGTATATTATTATTGTTGTTATTGATATTATTATTATGGAATTAAATTATAAAGGAGAAAAATTTTTTTCAGTCTACAATTATGCCTAAAACGATCTATTTATATAATTTTGTAATTAATAGCTTAAACATCAATTTCATTAATGCATGCGAAATGGATGATGCATTACTAAAATAATGTATCTATGGTATCATACGGATATCACGATAGATCCAAATTACGGTGGAATGCTCTACTTAAAAATAATAATTTATAATGGCATTAAGTCTTCCGGCAACATTGTATTTTACAAACGGAGATTCTGAACTTTACAACAAAGTGTGAAAAGGAGAGAGAGAAAAAATACCTCTATATATATGATATCTTCACATCACGAGTAGACAAAATAAAAATCATCGATCAAAAGATCAGTACCGTCGGCGCATCTTGTATATGTAAAAGCATAATTATAGGCGCGCGAATCAGCGCCGCTTACAATTTTGTTCATAAATCACAACTAAATACGTTGTTTTTGTAAAACAACACTATTACCTTCCTTAACTTTTGTCCTACGACGTTTATCCTCTAAACTTTTGACATATCCTCTTTTACGATAAAAAAAGCGCGAGAAAAACAGAGGTCGTTGCAAGTCATAAAAAAAGGAAAAGAATTCAGGGAGACCGACGGCCGAAGACGCCTTCATCAGAGGGAAAGTCGTTGAACGTTGAAAATTTTTAAGTATGCGAGTGAGAGTGAGATGAAGGAATTGACGGTTTGACGAAGAAGTTTGAATGATTGACGCGTTCTCGACGATTTGTTGGTATTTCTCCACGACTTTCGGAGTTGTAAAAGAAAACGAGAAACAGAGATAAAGAGAGACAGAAAGGCAGGTGCGTATATATAACGAGTATTGTCGTAGCCATTAGCTTCGTATTAATGCGGATGTGCGTTTGTTGATTCAGATGCTGCACCATTGAGCGCATTTCGAGATTTTACCTGGAACAAATGTAACTCAGCCTCGTAGTTTTTAAACATCAAGTACGAAGAAAGTACCGAAGAACGGAAAATAAGGTGAACAAGTATTTCACGTAGGACATGATTATTTATACTTAACAGATTATACTAACAGATTTTAAGAATGAAATATGTACAATGCAACGAAATTCGGATTAATTGATTCTATTAAGGTTGTTTAAATTTCACGATTCATTTTTCTCTATTATTCGATTATAATATTGCTAATAAAATCTAATAATATTTCGCGTTGACGGTATCAGAAACTCTATTTCATTCCTTATTTCATGCTAACTTTGTGTTTATTTTTTAGTTTATATGTGGAATTGGTGTTGACTTGATGCATGTTTGTAAATATTGAATTTAAATACCATTTGCTTAAAAAGATGAACTTTTTTATGTATTAAAGAAATAGATATTTAGTTATAGATATTAAATCGCACTAATGATATATTCTCTAATGAATCCTTTATGTTTAAGTCTTGTATATATTGTTAGTCTTTAAAGTTTGATAATAAAAATCATAACTATTAAAATTGTAAATAATATTTATCTTCATTTTTCTATTAGCAAAATTAATGTTTAAAAAATTGATCTTGGTAAACTAAATACTTTTGTAAATTAAAATTTTGTATATGATATACTTTTTTAAAATCAAATTCAAAGCAATTATTATCGAGTTGATTTATTTTTATATTTCTTGAAAATCTTAAGTATATTTATATAATTTTTTATTTATTGACTTACTTAAATGATTATCTTTTTACTTAAAACAAAATTATCTATTTATTATGTACTATTTGTTTTAAAACATTATATTTTAATATAAATATTTTTAAGATTAATATAATAAATGTTTAGTATATTAAAACAAAATTTTATTCTTTAGTAATGAACTTTAGTTCATAAAAAAAATGCTCTTTGTAAATTTAAAATCTTTACAAATTAGACAGTTATCATTTTCTCAACTGTTTTTTTAATTAATTTTAATGTTAATTTATTTTTTCAACTAATTTTTTAAGAAAACATTAAAATTATTTTATAATATTATAAGTAAAAGTAAATTTGACAAGATTTAAATTTTTATAAATTTGAATTAACGAATTTATTATTTTTTTTGTTTTACACATAATTTTAAATTAGATAAATATATTTTATAAATTAATTTCAAATATTACATCTTAACAATTACATTTTGTTTCTATTTTTTTAAAATTTTTCGAGTTTAAAAATAAAAATATCTACAATGGAAATAATTTAATATTAATTTATAATTTATGTTATATTGTAATTAAAATTATGTCAATTATTTATTGTTATATCTTTAAATATTAGGTAATAGTTATTAATGTTAAGTAAAGAGTAAACCAAGTATTTTACTACTTAGGAAATAATAGAAAGGTAAACTAATACGATGCCTCCAGATTCAAGAAGTGTATCTTTTATTTTTCACCGTGATACATTTAATATCCAAAGTAACTTTGAAGATGCTCGAACTCAAAAAAACTTCAGACGTAGATTGCAGGATAAATTTGATAAAGAACATATAGATGAATTTAAAGATAAATTTGGAGATAAAGAAATATCTGAAAAATCATGGCATAATCTCAGTCTTGGACAAGTTTCCACAGATTCTAAAAGAGCTTTGCGAAATGGAGCCGACAAGATTTCTAAAACTATTTCATCTGTCAGAACAACTTTGGGATCTATTTCTCAAGTTTGTAAATTTATTGTATTTTTTATTGTGTAAATATGGTTGATTTAATGAACTGATGATTTATGTTATCAATAATTAAAATAGTAAATCAAATATAATTGTTTATTTTAATGAGATATAAGTTAAAAGTGTACTATAAAATATATTAACTAAAAATGTAATAAAGTGTAAAATTAATATTTCTTTTATTTCAAATTTTGTTTCTTATTAATATAATGCATACATAAATCCACATTATATTATCTAAAATAATTTTTTTTAAATATATCTCATTTCTTATGAAAAACATAATTTCTATTATATGATATTTTAATCATGAAATATATTTTAATTTTAGAAATTTAAAAGCTCTACTCGTAGACGTCAAAGACTTCAAGAACAGCAGTCACCAATGAGTAATGCCTATAAATCACAAACACCGCAAACAAGATCTCGTCATTTATTAGGACGCACACCAACCAAATTATATAGTCCATTTGGCATAGAGTCACCTAGAAGCGCTTGGGATAAAGAGAATAATTGCACTCCTGCAAGTACTGTATCCAAAGAGATCTGTGAAAACAAATGTCATCATCTTTTTCGACTTGCAAAAATTAATGGATTCTGTTCTTTAAGATAATTAAGCCTTGACCGTGGATGTATTTTATTTAAAATTTGTTAAACTTACAGGTGATTACTTACTTAAACTAGCATAATTATTATATTAACCTTTCCAATTCAATGCAAAAATTAAGAAAATCTACACATGTAAGAGATGAATAAGTCATATTATGTTTGAGATTATTTTGTTAAACAAAAAATAGTATTATTTATACATAAGACTTAAATAAGCATCGAGTTTGTTGAAATAAATTTTTAATATTATCCTTCATTCAGGCAATGAATATCATTAGAATTTAGACAGCTAAATTTTTATTTATTATTTTTTTATATTTTTTTACAGTCCTAATTTAAAAATATAAAAGACTGTTTTTTATCATTATATTATATGATTTATTTTAATTATATATTTTTGTGCTGTCTTTCTTTATGTATTATTTTTTACTTGTTAATTGTACTATTTTATATGTAAAAAAACCAGTGATTACAAATGAGAAAATAAAACATTTATTACATTTTTATTATAATAATTAAATCACGAGTGAATCAAGTTTGTTAATAAGAAAAGAAAAGTATTGTATTCTAAATATAATGATATACAAATGTAATGCATCATTAGATTTAACAAATTGGTAACAATGTTAAAAAAAGAAGGGTAAAACTTTTATAAAAAAGTACTAGTTATGTGATTCTTGGTTTTTTTACCAGTAAGCAATTATTTTTTTAATGTACCTTTTCCATTTTTACACTTTTATAATATGTAGTGTTATTCTTTAAGAAATATGTATCAGTACAAATATTATTAATAAAGTACTAGAACCTTCTATATATTAGTTATATCTGAGAATAATTTATTTGAGACAGGTATTATTTACATTTTTATTTATAAAATTATGAAAGATCAAATAAATTGTTAAAAACGAAAATAATTTTTTTTAATATTTATTTTTAAATTAAAATTATTTTATGTATAAATTAATTTAATATTAAAAATATATTTAATAAATATTCATAGAGAAAGAAAAATATTGTTGACACAATTTAATAAGCTATAAAGAAATTATTATTTAATTGTAACAAAATGTAAAGTATAAAAATTATTCATATGTCTGATGTCTAATACTTATGATTGACAATATAATACATTGTGCCACTTAGCTCAAGGATAAGATGGAAAAAGTAAAACAAAAGATGTTATTAGCATAATCGTCGTTTGTTTACTAACCATTTTTCATTAGTACGAGCAAAGCTCTAAAAAGTATAGCTAAAAAAACTTAAATGTAATTTGTTATCTTGGTGTGAAAAGATTGTATATGAAATGTTATCCGGCTGGAACTTCGTATCTAGGTATGTATAATTTCTTGAAATTATACTCTTAAATTGATTTCTTTTTGGCATTACTGAAACAATAAAATATAGTTTTAATGTTGAAATAGGGTTAAAATTTAATTTTTTCGTATATAATTTTACTCTAAATTTATAATTTACTTGATAATCATTATTTACTACAGTTTTATATTTCATATTAATATAATTTATTAATAATTACATGTTGTAATTATTTAATTTTATAATGAACTCTGATAAAGAAAATTAACATTTATTACTAATTGCTTCTACGTTAAAATTCTTATCAGGTTTCATAATCAAGTAAATTGCGTAAAGTATTATATTTACAATTAAATTAAATTAGTGAGGCAATAAATATATTATATGTTTTATAAAAAATTGTAAGCTATATATTTTTTGTTAATTTTATTGAGTAATTAAATACAAAATTATGAAAAATGCAAAATTTTAAAGAATTTTGGTAAGGAAAAATTTTTAAAACTTTGAACTTGTAACTACAGTATATATTTTTTTGTATTGTCAAAATTTTATCTAATTTTTATTACTTTTTTGGATATATATGCAAATGAATAGAAGCTCAATATAAGTTTATTGTAACTGCATGCTAAACTATTTATTATCTAATAAATTAAATATATTTGTTTAATTTAAATTTATTTATAGATTAGATAAATTTAAAGTTTTAACTACATATATTATAAAATGCTGCAATACATTACGCATTTGTAGAGTAGAAATACTAAAATTTCAAATGAACTTTATTTCTTATCAGTTAAATGAATAAAATTAAACAAAATTTAAACTAAAACCTAAACTTTTTATTGCACAGTTTAAATATTTTAATTACTTATAATATATTTAAAAGAGAAAAATAATTATGGAAAGTTCGAGAAAACACTTAAAAATTACATATAATTATATAAAATTCGAGCTGATCGTAGTTTTTTTAATTTTTTATTTTGTTCATTAATGAATTTTAAATTATTTTTTACTCTAAAACTGCTAAAAATAAAAATAATTAACATGGATATTAATATATTCAGTAAAGTATAACGACTTCATTAATAGAAATATAGAAAACGGTAAATTCTATTGAAAAATTACTTCTAAGATTTTGAAAAATCAAAACTAGCGATTTAATAAAATGATAATTTATTAAAAAAAATTTAGGAATAAAATTAAAATAATTATATTAAAATAGCTTAAATAAGTTTTAAAATATACTTAATATTTTATTGCTGTATTAAACACTTTGAAATACTTTAACTATTATTATCCCAATATTATTATAATATTGTAAAAATATTATTATTAAAAGTACAAATAGTAGCATTTCATTGCAAAATCTTAATAATATACTAGCATATTGCTTTAATATTTCAAATTTATATTGCAAAAACACTTTAAATTTTGGTTACTATATTGATTAATAGAAAGTTTGATTAAAGAAATTCAATAAAAATTCTTGAATCTTTTCTTTTGCAATTATACCTATCTTTAAAAATAAACTAAGAATTATCATATAAATTTCTATATAATCATTTTTTTTAAATGATACATTTTAACATTAAAATTACAAAAGTTATGAAAAACTAATTAATTTGTGGGTATTCGTAAAGTTAGATAATCATTTATAATATCATTTTTATTAAAATATAATTTTGATAAATAGAATTAAAAATTTATTAATTTGTGAATTAAAATAATAATTTCAAGATTTTTAATTTATTATTAATATTATATTACCTTATTATTAAGAATTCATTATTTGTCATGATTAATAACCAAAAATAATTTATTAATTACTTTTTATTTGTGCAATTAAATATAAAATATTGACGAGAAAATTAAATTTCATTAATTATTTAGTTCGTTTTATAATATTAAGATTCAAAAATTAAATTAATTAATTTTTTATTAAGTTTTAAAAATTTAACTGAAAATTACAAAAACAAATCTGTAACATAAATAAATTTAAATAAACAGATAATGTCATTCGCATATTTGTTTGAGATATATCAATTAAAAAATGAATTTATTAATCGGTGTCGTAAAAAGGATTTTATTATACTCATTTTATACAATTTTAATTAAAATTATGAAAAATAATGAGATTGGTTTTTAGAAAAATAATATTAATTAGAACATATTCAAGAAAAAAAGTATTATATTTAATTGAAAACAATTGTTTAAATAAATTAATGTTATAAAAAATATTTAAAAATTTTTTTATTGAAATTTATATTAAAATTTTTACAAATTTTACAAAAATAAAAAAACAATAAATTTAAAAAATCTGTTTCAAAAATGAATATTATATAAGATTTATCGAAATTCCTATTTTAACTCTTATTAAGAAGTAATAATTTGTCAAATATAAAACGATATAACTGAATACATAAATATAATTTTAGAAGTTGTTGTAAATACATTTTCTGAAACTATTACTGTATATTAAATATGTAACTTTAATTCATTTTGTTTATATCTTAACTAAAAGTATACCATAAGGTATTCATGATTAGTAATAAGTACAAATATTTTTTCTTCATCACTGATAAATATTTTAAAAGTATTACATAATATAAAATATATAATATTTATTTTATAAATTTAGTTTAATCAAATAATTTATATTTTTCGAAATGAATATTTATATTTTATTAAAATAAAAGCAATAAATGCATACCAATACTTTATTTAAATAATTTAATTTTTTGCAATTAATATTGATTTTAGGACAATATAAAAATCTAATAATTCAATACATTTATTTAACTAAATATTCTAAAAATTTATTACATTACATTTAAAGGTTATATTAACATTTTATTGATGAAAAAAAATAGTGGTAAAATTAAATTCTATAAAAATATTTCAAACGTCTGAATATTTTGTTAGGTTTCGAAAAAAAAATCAGATTTATTTATTTATCGCAGTTTTTCTAATATAGAATTTGGAATTATTTTTAAATGTGTAATACGATGCGTAATAATACTATATATTATTTTAGGTATATAGATTTTAATGTTCTTAAATAACTTTGCGCTAGAGTATAGGAATAAATGACAATTAAACTCATTTGAAAACTTTTTTTAATATTAATACCCGTCCATTTCATTTTGAAGCAGATTAGAATCACGCTTTGCTTTAGTTCATGATTCTAGCGATGAGTTGACAATTAAATTCAGAGTTTTAACATAATTTATCATATTTTATTAATTATTTACAATTTATAATGAATAAAGGATATATATAAGGAATATATATAATAATTGGATAACTAGAATAAAGCGGGAAGAAATGAATTTAGGACAATTAGAAATTAATAGCTTCCGACGAAGTAAGAGGATTAAGATAATCGAAGGAACGATTGAAAACGAAGACTGGAAACTTGATGTTATAAAGGGGCGAAGGCATAGCATAAGAGCGTAAGCGGAGTTGGTTTCTGCGTGGCAGCAGCAGGGGGCGCTGATTCTCTGATTCAAGGTAGGTCAGTTTTCCCATACCAGGTGGTGGCGTGGGGTGGGGTAGAAAATCTTGCAAAAGGAGAGCTGGATATATATATAACGAGAGAGAGAGAACCGCGCGCCGTTCGACAGCACTACACATTCCGTCATTGGCGCTCGTCGTGGCCAGGTAGTATATTGTTTAGAACAAATTAGTTTTTATTCCCAACCGTTCCGTAAATAATACCATACCTCATTTCTGTGCTGAAAGTATCATTTCGAGCTCGCAATAAGTGCGTTTGTGTGTGCGTGCGTGAATGTGTGTACATCTCGAATTAGCGAGTCCGTTTTATTTTCTTAGTGCACAGGAGGGAAAAAGATAAAGAGCAAACGAGCGACTGCTGGTGTTGGACGAGGAGGAAGACGAGGCAAAGAAATGTGTAGTTAAAACGGCGTCGGAGCAATTGTTTATTTCAATTCCATTTTTTATTCTTTTTCGCTGTCGTTTCATTTTCTGTACGTGCATTTCTCATTGCTTTCTGAGAGAGGAAAAGAAACAAAAGAAAAAAGATACAACGAAGCGGTAATATCTCAATTTGGTTGGATATGGAGGATTTAGCTACAATAACCGAGTGCAACTAGATATAAATAGAGAATCATAGACTGGAAAGAAAATAAAAAGCAAGCGGCGCAAGGTGTGCATGTTATATGGCTGTATGAGCGCGGCCACGCAATGCGCCAAGGCGCACGTGTGCATATATACACAGACCGCACGCGACTTACATAACAAGTGTAATACCTAAGTGTAATACCTAGACGAACGTTGCTTTTTATATTGGTCTGTTTTCTCCTCTTCTCTCCTCTCATTTCATTCAACTCTTTATCCCTTTGATTATCGCCCATTACGTAGGACAGGGTGTAGGACAGATTCGAAGACTTATGACCGTTCTAGGCATTCTTGCCTTCTTTTTCTACACTGGATAAACGTATATTATACCTTCTACTGTCTACTTGCTCAAAAATGCGCTCTAGTATTTTATTTATCGGCACATCTTTACGTTTTTATTCTTTTATTTATACGATCTCAACAGGTCGCAATTTTTTTAAAAATGTCAATCGCTTCTTCTAACATTGTTCATATTTTAGGCGTAACTAATCATTTTTTAAGCGGTCTTTTCGGCTATTCGTTTCTTTTTAAATTTATCCAAAGTTAATTGATAAAAATAACAAGCATATATTTTAAAAATTTTGAAATTATGTTTTGAACGATTTATAAAAATAAATATTACTATTTCAAACTCATATTTTCATTTAAAATTTTTTTAAACAATCGCACTGAATGTACTTATTTTTAATTTATAAATTTCAATGTAAATTTTGTTTTTATACTTATTTTTTCATAATTATTTTTTAAACTAATTTCAAAAAAATTAATTTTATTACCGAATTCTTTAAATAATTTGCCATTTAAGTTTTTTATCCAATCTATTACTTTTAAACTATTTTCAAAATTATTATAACCATGGATTGAAATAGATATTTTAATTGAAATAATATATTTATTTCTTAAAGATAATATAAATGTTTCAATATTTATTAGTTTTAACAACTTTTTAAAAACTTTTTGAACAAAAATATTTATATAAGTTTTTTATGCACATATTTTTTAAATATGGTTTTATATAAATCTAGTTCAATTATATATTTTTATAATGTTTATATTTAAAAGTTAAGTTTTTTTATTCAATTATAATTTATCAGTGAGTTTATTTTGATATTCTAATTTAAAATTGTGAAAAGATTTAAATTGCAAATGTATCTATATCTATAATGTTCTTCTCATGTTTTCCAATTTAGAACAAACCATTTATAGATTAATCCATTGCTTAAAAACTCAATCAGAATGTGCTTATAACAGGCTGGATAATTTATTAATATTTTACGTGCTTAGTTTTATTAATTGTTAAAAAATCATTTATAAAATTTAATTTTATTGTAAAATCGTATAGATATGTGCTCTAAATAAGTTTAATTTATTTGCACATTTAGAATAAATATTTCACTGTGATACAAAATTAAATTCAAATTTTTTATTTTTTGCGGTTTAAACTGAAAAAATTAAATTTTTTTTCAATTTCTTAATCACTGAATGTATTTATAGTGTTGCAAATATTTTTATTTCAAAGATAATTTTTATATCGATAGATTGCAAAAAGACGATGATTTTGATAAACAAACTTTAACTATTGTGACAATTTGTGACGAATGACAAATTGAAGAAATATATTTTATTCCTGAATCTCCGTGCGAATTCTCTAAAGAGTAGCTATGTGAAAAGATTTGTACAAGCGTCAGATCTCTCATTATACATCCTAAAATTAGCAAGATCCGTTGGCTATGGTTACATGTTACGAATGCAGAAGCGGACTTGAATATTTCCCTTGGTTGCTTACACCTTTTCCGCGACCAGATACGCTATTCTTTTTTTCCCTAGAGCATCTCTAATGCGCGCACGCGCCATTAAGTTTCGATCCTCTCGTTTTGTCCGTGTTTATGCACTTACTTTTTCCAGAGTAGGAACTCTTGGAGATATTTTCTTCGTAATTTTTTTAACCCTTTTTTCCCATAAGTATTTCATTTTTATTCCAGGTCCTTAGTATCCGGTAAGTCCTATTTTTGAATTTTCTATACAGTCTAATAAATGATTTGCATTTGTATACGTGCGCGCGCATATTCTCGTGAGTGTGCGTATGTCGTGTAGTGTTTCGACTTTCCGTATTTGTTCCATTTCCGTACATCCTAGTTATTCCGCTTGATTTCATAGTCGTGAGCGCGTGGTTAAATTCTAAATTTTTGGTTTTCTGCGATTCAGTTTGACTATTTCAAGCGACCTCATCTTTCGTACACATAACACTTGTTTTTATTTACAAGCGCGTTTTCTTGCAAGAGTTGAATTTTCTTTTCATTCACGTTCTCCAACCTTTTGACTCTACATACAACTTCATACTTTAATTCTTGAAAGCAAGTTTCTATGGCTTGATTTCTTTTTGTTATTCGTTCCTAACCTCGTCTTAACAGGTATCCGCTTATTTTTTTTTAGTTTCTTATTTATTAAAGTACTATTTCCTACAAAGTATTCAATCATTATTTTTTACTAGTATTTACAAATTGTGTTGACATATTTTTTCTATTAAGAGATATAACTATTTTTTATTGTAACTTTTAAATAAACCTTTATTATTATTTAATCGAGTATATTAAACATTATTTGTAAATACTTTGAATATGCATATAGTCGAATAATGTGAAAGTTTATTTTAAAAATTGTTTTATATGTGTTTGCAATTCATAATCAAATAATTTTGATTTATATTTATATATTAGCTCAATTGAATCATTAACTTTTTTATTAACTTTCTCTAAAGTTTCAACTATACTCATACAAAAAATTAAATGGATAAATTTTATTGTATTCCATATACAATGTACAATTAACTATTGGTACAATTTTAATATTTTTAATATTAAAATAATGTTAATAATTGAATAAAAATTAACAGTATAACCAATTTATACATGTATAATATAATGTAAAATTAAAATTTTTAGTTTAAAGATAAAATAAGTTTTTGTGATATTAAATTAATTTTTAATATTTTGATAATAATAGTTAATTTATTAATTATATTGATTCATAAAAATTTTTTTTAAAATAATTTAATAAGTTATCACCTTAATAATTGTACCAGTAATTTAGTTTTAATTATTACATGCAAACATTCTTGCTCAGCTTGGTTCTTATGCACTTCTGTTTGTTTGTTTCTGATAAACAGGTCTGACAACGTGTATTTTATTATCACATTTATTTTCTATTTTATTTTTTTAATATTTCGTTTGATAAAATAAAACTAGAAAGAAAAGCTGCCTGGATAATCATGGTCGTGTCCATAAAAGAAGTAGTAATGCATTTGTTTATATTTTTTGTATTTGCCGACCATACGGATGGTTATTGTCAATGGAAACAGTGGAAGCTCGCACGTTCACCAGACGCTGCCAGAGAATCACTCAAGGAACACAACATCAATACCAAATTTGTTATTGAACGAAGAAAAAAATATTCAGGAAGATAACAAAATGAATGATCAACAGCAACAACGTCATAAAAGCAACAACGATGATCGTACAAATTTGATTATAAACTATTTGCCCCAAAGTATGACTGAAAAGGAACTTTATAGTATGTTTGTGACAATTGGTCCTGTTGAATCATGTCGGGTTATGAAAGACTACAAGGTGAATATACAAATATTTGTAATATTTGTTTTATTTATAAATATCATCATTGTTTTGTAAAGAATACTTTTCTTATAAAGTAAATTTTAATTATAAAATATAATTTAGAAACGTTTTTTAATTTTCTTTTATTAAACTAATTTTAAGTAATAGTTTATTTTTTATTTAAGGTATACAGACTAGTGTTTAATTGTGTAACATTACATAAATTTAGAAAATATTAACATATACAAAATTTATGATTTTGAAATTTTCTAATTTTATATTTACATTTAATTTTATTCTTCAGACTGGCTATAGCTATGGATTTGGATTTGTTAACTATGCAAAAGCTGAAGATGCATCTACAGCTATTAGCACATTAAATGGACTTCAAGTTCAAAATAAGAGATTAAAAGTTTCTTTTGCTCGACCATCTGGAGAAGAAATCAAGGAAACAAATCTTTATGTCACGAATTTACCTAGGTAAATTTTATTACTTATTAAAGTACATTTTTGTTTATATAGAATAAAATTATAATCTAAATTTTTTTATATTTTTTCCATACGGTATGAATGTAATAAATTGTTTGATTCCTACAAGAATTCTGTTTTACAAATGTATATTTTAATTATATTTATTTTTGTAATTTAATTAAAACTAAATTGTTATAGTATAATGGCATTGTTAGATTCTGGAAAATATACTTTAAATTTAGTTTTGTTCTTATTTTTAGGTAGTATAATAATACCTAATTTTTTATTTACATAATTATATATATATAGATATTTAAATTATAATCCAAATAAATATTTTAAATGATGTTTATAATTTAACATTTGTTAATATTTACTAAATTAAGTATACATAATTTTTAATTTTGTATACATTTTATTTTCAGAAATATTACAGAGAAACAGGTTGAAGACATTTTCAGTAAATTTGGTCGTATAGTTCAAAAGAACATCTTAAAAGATAAGCTTACTGGTTTACCTCGAGGGGTTGCATTTGTAAGGTAATCTATTTTTATTAATAAGTCAAATTAATGCATTTTAATTATTTCAAAATAAAATAAAAAAATTAAACTATTACCAACTAGAAGACATATAATTACAAGTAAATGTTTAGATAATCATAAAAAAAACTGATTTATTTTTTAAAAGTAACAAAAAATTGGAACATATCAAGTATATCTTTAGCAGATGTTAAATCTGCAGATTGCCAAAATTTCTTACTTTTTACTTGATGTTAAATGCAACCCATTTTAAATATAAAGTTAATAGATTATTCCTATTTCCATATATCTATGTTATTTAAAAATTTCAAAAATGGTATTGACCTTATTTTATAAATAGAAATATATTAGTAACTGATGTATTTATATATCGTAAAATTATTTTAATACAGCATCTAATATAATTTTAATAATTTAATATAAGCATACACCAATTTTCGTGTTGATTCGATTCTAAAATATTTATTTCAAAAGTTTTTTAAATTCAGTCAGATTATTTTGATAAACGAAAAAATATGTAAAATATTCAAATGAAAATATTTTGTAGATCATTTTTAGTAATAATTATATTTATTTTAATATATTTCTAAAGTAAATATTTTACACAAAGATTTTTCTCACATTTGTTACAATAATTATAAATTTTAAGATATGACAAACGAGAAGAGGCACAAGATGCAATCAATCAACTTCATGGTACGATACCCGAAGGGGGCTCTGAGCCTCTTAGCGTTAAAATTGCTGAAGAACATGGCAAGCAAAAGGCAGCTTACTATGCTGGATGGCAAGCTGGTTATAACCAGAGTCGTGGTAAGAAACTCCTACTTTATTCTTATATACTGCTAATTTTTTAATTATCTAATGTTTTTACTTACTATACTTTTAATTGAGGTTTTGGCTAGCAAAATTTAATTTACATTGCATATTCTGCTTTGTATTTTTTAAGCAAATAAACAAACACGATAACTTCCACTATATAATTGTTTTCTTTTTTAATTTGTTAGATAAATGACAGCATTAAATTTTTTTTAAAGTTTTACAATTTAATAATTTCTCCGTAGTTTTTTCGTATCATATATTGTTTATTTAAATTATTTTATTCAGCTTGCAGGAGACAAATCGTTTTCTGAAAATAACCAAAATTTAATAATTAAGTTTTTAAAAGATGAATAAAATTCATTCGATATATTGAATAAACGAATAACTTTAATATTCACAATAAAAAATTACAAAAGACGCAAACATTATATTTTGTATTTTCTAAGCAAAATTTCTATTTCGTATGTATATAATTCATAATCTAAAATTCTGTCATGCTTTGTCTTGCTAATCAAAATAAATACAAATATTGTCCAAATGGTAGCATTACTAGAAAAGAAATTTAACATAGCAATGCTCGAGGATGAATTCGGAGATCTCAGGTTAAAAGACCAGACGAAGCACCCTGTTAAAAAAACACACAGGAAGACTAGTGAGTCGTTTTTTAAAACAATACAACGTTAAAATTTTCGCGAAAATTTTCGTCTGCATAAAAAAATCAATAATTAAAACTAATCTTTTTTTTGAAAATCTTTTTCTACCACAGATAAGTTAGCCGCCTCTACGACAAAATCGGAATTCCACGACCTCTGGCATTGAGAAAAATTGCGAGTCCAGGTCGCGAGGGTTTATCAATCTTATTTTTTTTCCAAAATTTTTTTGTTTTTTAAATTAATATGTATAAAAAAAATTTATATAGAGCAAAAAGTATCTATACTCACTGATTTTTGTACGAGCAGCTTAATCAGGGAACGATATAAATTATTAGATTTTTTTCATTATTTACTATATATTGTAGTTCAATTCAATGAATTTTGTTTCAGTCGATTTATATTGTGTATAAAGTATTTAATGGCATCGTAATTGTACAGTTTATACGCGAATTATGCGCCAAGATATATAGATACTGAAAACAGTCAAATCAAAATGTTTATTGTTTCTATCCGCGTTCGTCCGACACTTAGGTGTTTTATTCCTCGCGGCACGATTCTCATTATTTGTATTAAGCTGCGATTAAGAAAAACGCTTTTTTAAATTTAACTAGTATTTCTTTGTGATTCGTTTAAAAAATTTGTTAGCTCAAATAAATTATTCTTTTTTTTTATTTAAGCGATTTTCTTTAAAATTAATTTTTTGTATGTGAGATAACAAGATACTTTTTAAACAGGCTGAGAAATGTTTGTTTAATTTAAGGACATCAGCTCAATGTAGTGATTTTTTTTTCGACCGACTGTACTTTCAGTGCGACGGATTATATCTGTACTGTTTTGTGCTTTTTTTGTTTCTCTGTAAATTGCTATCTATTAACTATATATGATGTTGTATTGAAGAAATACAATTTCTATGCGTACTTGCGTATATGCTAACGTTTACGTGTGTCTATTTTCTTATAATTAATATTTCTTTTTCATTTTCCTTATGTTTCCTTTCATAATTTTTATTTTTTCTGGGATTTATTTCTTTTCTTTTTAATATTCATTCTTTTTCTTTTATATTAAATTATTAGATTTTTTATTTGTTTAAGTATTATTTTCATTCATTTTATATAATTTTAATAGTAACAAATGACCATTACAATAAAAAAGATGATGATGATGATATTTCTATTGATAATTTGTATACTAATTCTGAATTACCAATCGGAAATGATTTTTTAAAAAGTTTTTGAGTTTTTATTTCAAGTTATTTTTATAATTAAGTATAATGTTAAAAACTAATATGTTTTAACTTTTTTATTTTTTGTGTTATTTAAAAAGGTAGTTCGATTTGAACAAGGTGATTTTTGAAGTAAATAATAATTTAGGAATGCTTTTTATTAAATTCAATTATTATTATACTTTTTGATTTGTTAATAATATTATCTTTCATTTTTGAGCATAATTTTTTTAGATAATACAAATATAATATGTATTGCTTACAAATAATTTTTTCGAAATAACTAATTTGTCCATTTTGTTTAAATTAAATATTTATTTTCTTAAGATTAATAGTACTTATTATAACAATATTTAGTAAAATATTATTACTCATCATTTTATGTTAATTAAAAAAACTTTCAATTTTTAATTTTATTAAGATTGATTTTAAACTTAGTATTCATGAACGTATGAAAAATGACATTAGATTATTTTTAGTATATTTTTCAATTATAACAACCATTTTCTTTAATTTAGAGTGGTGTGAGCGAAAATTTATAGTATTATTTTAAAGTATATAAAAAAAATGTAATTATTTATGATATCTTTGTATTAATTTTATTATGGCATAATTTTAACGCATTTACACTGTATTAAAACTATCTTTATTATATAAATATGTATAATTTTACCAAGTATTTTCCGAAGCTTATAAGTTTAACAAGTTTTAACTTTGTTAATGACTACTAATTAACTAAGGACTGAGTTTCAAAACTACCGGAATTTTATAAACTACTAAACAAAAATATGCGAGCAAAATGATATCGGCTCACGAGAAAAAAATATATTTTTACGAGACATTCCTCATCAATGGGACGTTGCATATTAAAAGTATGTGCATAGTTTGAATCTTAGATGCATGTTGTTCCAGTAATTACGCAAAATAATTAGCTGTCGTTAAATTGTAGATCACTATTACAAGTATGAATAATTTCATAATTAATTTTTATAATTTAACATTAAGTAAAGTACTTAATAGTTTAATTTAAAAATATGTTCGAATTTATGAAATCAACAAATTCTTTAAATTTAATGTAAAATCTGATTAAGTAAAGTTCAAAAAAATTAAGTTATAAAATTAAATTGCTTTTCTAATTAACGACTTATTTTAACTAACGACTAATTTTATGATATTTACATTTTAATCACCGTAATCTACTTCAAATTGATATTTATTACATATTTAATTTAAAACATATTTCATCATTATATTTTTTACACAAATATTACAGAATTAATTTAGCTATTTTATATCTGAAAAACTTCTAATCTCTACTTTTATGTTGTATTGAATAGTCAATTAAATACAAATGTATTTTCAATAACATACCTATATATGTATATATTCGAGAATATAAAAACTGTTTAAATTCAATATTTATTTAAGAAAATTATCTTTGAAATAGAAAGGAAAAATAATTGATTTTATCACGTTTAAACATATAAATTTTATTATTTTACTTTCAAAACATGACTATAATAATTTGTTAATTTAATAATTGATGAATATAATAATGAAAAAAAAAAGAAAAATGTCAGTTGTATTATTTTTACCGCGTAGAAAGAATTTTTGAAATCGCGTTGTTTTAATCTGTATTTTTTATTATACAATTATATAATTTTTACTGTATGCAAATTTTATTTCAAAATATAAATGCCATATTAAACATGCTTTTGTTAATTGATTTACTACTGAATTTGAATACGATATTTGAGTAGATTTAAATTCTGTTTTTTTGAGTTTGTATCCAAATTTATATTGAATTATATGAAAATTTATAACCAATATTTCGAAATACATAGTAAAACCTCTCGATATGTATAAAAATATTTTTTGAACTATTTATATATACCGCAAAAAGTTACGTTACTTAAAACAAATTATTATTTTAGATATCTAATATTCATGATTTAATGTCGACATTTATTATTTGTGAAAAAAATGTCCATAGCATTTTCTTTTAAATTTGCATTAAAAAAAATTGATAATCAGTATGTAATATATAAAAAATTTATTCGTGTTATTTTTTATTACAATCTGCAGAATTATTACAGATTCTTATTTAATATAATAAATATTATGTAAATTTTTTGTTTATTATGTTATTTTATAAATCAAAACTAAATCTTTCAAAGCAATGTTATATAATATTACAGTGTATCATAATTATAAAACATTATCATAAAAGTAGGGTATACTTTATTTTTATACAAACATATCATCAGTTTGAAGAAACGAAATGAAACTAATTTTTCTAATTATGATTTATTACTTATATTTTTAACATATATTGCCATTTTTTATAGCGCTGTATGTTATACTTTTATTAAGATTTGATTGAAAAATTATTTATAACGGTATGTTTATCAAATTTGTATATTTTAATATCACAAATTCAAAGAATTTACTCTAAAAACAAATTATAAGTTAAAATATATTTTATAAATGCCTGTATTTTAGTTATCACGAATGTATAAATAAGAGTAGAGTAGACATTCTTATGTGCATTTAGTTAAGCAGAGAAATTCTCCTATTATAAAATTCTTAATTTAAAATCTTTATAATTGTATTATATTATTTTTCAAAATTATTTTTATCTTAATTTATTTTTTATTCAAATGATATATAAAAAAATTAATTAGTTTTTTGCATTTATTTTGTGTACACAAAAGTTGAATTTTGTACATTCATGATGATATATTTATAGAGTTAATAAACTCTGAAGATTCAGTACACTATATCAAATATTATACGTATAAATTATTACAAAGGAATTTTAATATATGCTTTTAGAGTATATTAAAATTCGATATACAAAGTTGTAAAAATTTAAAAAAAAATTTAAAATTAAGTTTTTAAAAAATTTTTTAAGATAATAAATTCAAGTAAAAATATGGACTATATTTTTATTTTACGAATTAAAATTTTTACGTTAAATAAGAACTTATAGTACCATAATTATATGTCACAAATAAATTTTTATATATATTAATTATCTAATATTTTTTGGAAGGTAATATTGCTTTTAAACACTTGTTATTATCATATATCGAAGTAATAAAACTAATTGCATAAAATTATCGAATAATTATTTTAGAGTCAAATTTCGTATGAGCAATTCAATCTATAATTTATTAAAGGTTCAAATTAATAATACACACACCAACATGCGTAAGCTCATTATATGTATTTACTTTATATCCTTTGCTAGCATTTTATAAATGAGCAATACTTTGACATGCTAATAATAAAATAATTATATTAAAATTATTAAAATAGGCATTATTACATAAATAATTAAAATTTTATAATATAGATTAAAATGTATTTAATATGATATTTAACAAATAGAATAGCGAACATGTATTTTAAGTATTTAAAATGTATAAAAAAATATTATAATTACTTTTAAAAAATTTTACCATAGTTTAATATTAGAATTATCAATTTGACTAATATATATAATATAATTCATAAACAGATTAAAAACGATTAGTATTATATTTATTCAATTAGGTACTTGTTATAAAAAATTAAAAACCCTTATTAAATACGATAAAGAAAGATTTTTTGAGAATTAAGGTTCCTTCCTCAATATTCTGAAATTAATATTAATAATATGATGTTTACATATTTATTCTTGATTTTACTACTAGGAATTTGTTTGTTACAGCCAACTTGTTTCTCTATTGGTCTTTTTCCACAACTTAATTTCAAATTAATTAACAGGCAGGCTTATTTAAAAATAATTATTCAATAAATTTTGACAAACATACAATGTAATGATTATATTAAGAAAACAATTGTATTATTGTGTTTTTGTTACAATATATATTAATTTGTATTGAACATCTGAAATATAAAATGATATTATAAATAGTTTAGAATAGATATGTATTTTAGAATTTCTACATATCTATACTAATTTATTATGTTAAAATTACTATTAAAGTTAATCAAACAGTAAATCATATAGCTATAAGATATAAGTATTTTGCAGATTTTATATGTAAGTATGTTGAAATAAATGATATTATAAAATTTTTATTATTATCATCATCGTTGTAATAAATGATTTTTTTTTAAGAAATGTGCTATAAAAATTAAATAATTGGAAAATAAAAAAACTAGAATAAAAAAATCCAAATATTTATAAAAATAAGTAATACAAATCTAATAAAAATTGAAAATATAAGTTTTGTAGTTATTCAATTTTTTACTATTTATATTTCGTAGTAATATTCCTATATGTTTATTTTTTAATTTTTATGTAATTTCAGAAATATTTTTCTTAAATAGATATCTATATTCATCATGCAGTTTTTAATTTGAGTTGATGTGAAGATGTTTCTCTTTTCTTAAAAATTTAAATGACTATTCTATTAAATTTTAATAAAAATATTACTAAATTATTTGATTATGTTAAAGTTTTGTATAGAATATGTATAACATTATTTTTTTATTACCCAATTGTATAAATATTCACAAAGTAGATAAATAAGTATTGCTTATGGAATTTTAATACTAATAATGAATTTTTCTAATATTTTTGGAACATAATATGAAATTATAATATAAACGATTATTTTGAGAATTAGAAAAAGATTACATTTAAAATTGTACTTTTATAAAATTTTGTTCATTTAAAGAGTTAATTACAATAATTTTTATTTAATTTTTTTTATTAATTAATTAACTTTCTATAGTTATAATATTTTAATATCTCGAGAAATAACACGTATTTTCCTTTAAGAATAGAGTTGAATTTTCATTTTCATTCAGTTAATGACAGTTGTTTTTTCGTTAGTTAATGCAAATTAAAGAACAAATTAAATTTTTACTTAGTAGAACTCTGCACATTCTTCATTTGTTCATTTAAAAGGTAGAAATAGTTTAAAAAAATTAATATCTAAGGAAATATAATATGGTAAATATTCAAACACTCAAACATATTTCAGAGTATTATTTAAAAAAGGATCACAAGGTCAATTTATGAATACTTATGCTGTATAAAACCTAAAATAACACCTGGTGTTTTCATTTTTGAATAAAAGTGTACACAGACAACTTTTGCTTAAGCTAAGACCTCGATTATAATGGAAGCTTTGAATGGATTACTCGATATTAAACGATGTGAATATATATGTATAAGTAGATATTTGTTGCAACCGAAAAAAAGATTTCTTTTTTTCATGAACTTTGACTGTTTTTTTCAATGTTGTCGAATAAATAAAAATGCGATTGATGAATCGATTTGCAAATGAAGTAAAACAATCTCGAGAATTAGTAAATAGACGTTCTAAAGTAAATAAAGTATACCACTAGAAGAGAGTTGAAAACAGTGGAAAGAAAGTGAAAAACAGTATGGAATTTGTTAGTTTCGTTAATTTATCAAGGATATAGGTTAATACAAAGTCCCGCATTTTTGGTAATTTTTTTTAAACATATATATTTGGCTAATAATAATATCGAGTGTTTTTAAGGAGCGAAAATTAAAGGCTCAAGGTGAGCAAGCCTCGGATTTTTGGTATTTAATTGATAATTGAACCGACAATTGAGTCTATTAAACCGATTATTAAACTCAAGGCTCGTAGGTTTGGAGCAGTGGAGGTGACGACAGTACCTCTGTATTTGTCTAGGGCGAGTTGCAGGTGGCGGAGGCGGTGGTGCAGTAGGCAGGGGCCGCGGCGGCTACGGCGGTGTACCTCCGGGCATAGGCATGGGCCTGGGCGGCGGGGCCGGACTGGCCGCCGGGGGTCCACCCGGGGCGATGCTGGCTGGTAGGGGTGGCTTCGGCGGGCCCCGGGGCGGGGGCGCTGGCGCCGGTCATCACGGCTTCGGGGGCGGTCCTGGAGCGGTGCGCATGGAGAAACTCCACCCGCACCGCTTTAATCCTTTGGGGATGAGCGGCGCGGCCGCGGGGGCGGCGGCAGGGGCGGCGGGAGGAGCGAACGCACCTGGCGGCTATGCCCAGCCACACTTCTGGTGACGGGTCGGTGGCAAGCAGATTGCGCCCTCGTTCAGCACCAATCTTTAGAGATGTGAGTATATTCTACGGGGAAGTATTAATCTCTTGTTTTAAATTTTTGATCGTTCGTTCCGTGATTCGCCCGATTTGGATCACCACGAGTAGGATGTCGCTCCCGTTACACTCACCCATTCTACTCACCCGTTCTACTCACCTGTTCTGTGAAATTGGGGTGCATGATCAATATAACACAACCCGTACCTCTGGCATTTTGTTTTGTGGTCGACAGATTTTAGAAATTGAAAAACATAACAAATCAAGCTTGAAGCAGCATTGGTAAAAATGGACTCGCCAATCTAAAAATTATAATCAAAATTTGCTAATGTAAATTATGATATAATCAATTTACCATTCAAATTTAGATTCATAGTGCACATTCTTATTTTTAATATTAGCGATTAAACACAATCTGGAAAATATTAATAATTTGAATAACTTTTTATTGTTTTTATAACATTTATAAATAAAATAGTAAATCAATGTTTTCTTTAATATAATAAACACATTTTTGTATCAATTATATTATACGTATAAGAATAACATTCGGAAACTAGTACAAGAACGTTTTAATATTTTGATTGCGCTGTGATTCTGGCGGTATTTGTTTTATTATATTTCAATATTTTCTTTGAAAATCATTCGATTTTTTAAATATTTATTAAGGTCTGCGTGAAATTATTTTATTTAATTTATTGCGACTAAAATACGTGTTTGTTTTTATATTCAGTAAATGATCTATCATTCTAAAAAAATCTATGTTCTAGCATATTTAAATAATTGATAATTTGAATGATGTAATTATAGATTAAAATGTTGCTTAAGTATATTGCTTAAGCCTTACAGAATAGAAAAATTAATATTCAATTTAATTAACGGATACCAAATAAATGGTATAATAATGGATGTGCCTATTGTGTATAATCATGACTATCGTAATACGAAATTAATTTTTTACTTAATAACTTAACAATATTAACCGTATTTCAATAAATGATTCTAATTAATAATATTGATTATGTAAAAGGCAAAGTTATAACATTTCTCAAAAAGTTTGAAAATAAATATATCGATAGCACTTTCCATGTATATTCCATAAGTAAACTTGTATTTTACATAAATGAATATTGTGTCTTTCTCGATCCATAAAATATATGGCAGTATTCAATATTTAAAATCATTAGAATGGAAGAAAGTGTAATTGAAGTGATAAATTCTCTTTTACAATCTTTTAAAATAATTGAGTCAATAAATTTAGTAAAAATAATTGGTTAAGAAAATTCTATTGCATTTATAAATAATATTATTTTTATAATCGTGATTACGTTAAAATATCAATAACTGCAAAAAGTAACTATTTAGTACAGAACAACAGATTGTTAAGATAGTTAACTCAATATCACGAATATGTGAATACTATTCTAATAAATAATCATAATTTGTTACATGGATGAGTGCAGAAATTCCAAGAATGTGGCAATGTGTTCCGGCTATAACGGCGACACGGAGGAGTCAGCGGGTCATTCTAAGCTTCCACGACGTGGAGGGACTTTGTTGACATCCTCCTCTTAGGCGTTTATCGTCCGTCCATCAAAAAAGGGAATTTATCATAAGATAATAAAGAACAGCGAAGGAGGACAAGATATTGCAAGATTTCATTTCAACTTTCGTTAATCTTTTTTTTCTTTTTTTATTTCTATTGGATACGTCGAGCGGTTTCGTAAGGCCGCACAGAGTTCTATGCGTTGTTAATGTACATTTCTTTTATTTTTAGTCGAGAACTTGATCGAGGCGCGATTATCGTTTCCATTGATAAATTTTTAGCCAGAAATTCGAACTTCGTTTTTTTCTTTTTTTTTTTTTAATAAAAGTGATTATGCGTGCTTCGGATATTCCTTAACAAGATACAATTAGATTTGGCAATTTTTACTTTTAAGATTCTTAATGTATTTGTACATGATTGATATTTCGTGTTGAATTCGTCATTGTCTTAGTGAAACGAAGCGAGTACTGTAAAGTCATTTTCAATATTCAAGAAATGAATATCGTCTAATCGACTTAGTTAGGCGAGTTTTAAATTAATTTTACTGTAAGAAATTTACTATTTGGCATGAAAAAATGCTGTTAGCGATATCTAGATAATAATTTTTTATTTAAATTCTATTATACAGATTTGAAAATTAAATGAAATAGATGCACACTGAGAAAAAATTATGAACAAAATAATCTTATATTCTTTTTGTCATTTTAAGATGACTGTAATGTCGAGCATACTTTTTAATTAGATTAACCTAACGTCTAAACTTTTTAAGTTTGCCGAATGGTAAAATGTCCTGTGACTTTCAAATCATTCATCAAAATATGTAGACGAAAGAAATAATTTTTTCTCAATGCATAGTAGAATAAATTCACCCACGGTTTTCCTACTAGAGGAACAACGATAAAAAAAATAAAAATAAGAAATTGTAGCTAAAGAAATTCGAAATCTCCCTTCCTCCTTCCTATTTACAAGTATCAAAAGTTTGTTTTATTGATTTGAGAAACTTTGAGAATTCCTAAGTCGAAGAAAGACGCGTTCTACTCCTTTTTAAATATACGTTGTTGTTTAGGAAACGTAAGACTGACTTTTTACATAAGAGTTAAAGTTAAGCGACTTTCGTATGCGTGCACCACTGCCTCGATTATTCGGAGATAAGCACCGCGTAATTACTTCAAATACTTTTGTATATGTATATCAGTCATTACGACTTTATATGGTAAATGGATGAATTAGAGAAAATTAAAGAAAAGACATGTAGCGAATGTTTAACGTGAAATTCGCTTGGAATGAGATAAAGAAATTAAGAATTCGAAGTTTAAAATACGATTAAGATATGTGCAATTCGGCAAACAATCAATATACGTCCTTATGAAAAAGAAAAAAAACATTTTAATACTACAATATAATGTGACACTATTCCATAATGTAAATTTTTTAAATCGAACCTTATAATTTAATAATCTAATTTAATAGAGGAATTTACTTTAAGTACAGTAATATAATTTATGCTATGTTTTTACTTTTTTTCACTGTATAAATGTTTCCAGTCAAGGATGCCTAATAAGTGTAACTCGACCTTTTTGTTGGATAAGCTTTCCTTCTTTTTGCTATATCAAAGATGTAATGATTCCTATATAAGAAAGGTGCATACTATTAAATGAATTTATTTTCTGTCGCATAATACGTATTAAACTCAATGCGTATCAGATGTAGCACTGTTTAAAGAAAATAACTGTAGTATAAAATTACAGTACAACAAAATTATGTTTTGAACAGGGCTTATCGTGTACTAATTGGTTATATTATTGCATCGCATAATAATGCTTCAAATATATTATATAATTTATACTATAATTGTAATGTTATAGTGGCACATAGTGTTACAATATAATGTTTGTGTGATGATGTAGTACAACTACAGCATGGCATCAGTGTTTTCATATACTTGTTTTTCATAAGGGCATAAAGCGCATTCTGGAATAAGATTAAGATATGCCCATTCCTTGCTCTATTTCTCGCGAGTCATGTAAAAGCTTCGGTATGCATATCGGGCGCAGCGTCGTGCAGAGTGTACTTTGTTTCATAAATCCCTTGGACCGATGGCATGGCATTGTATGTCCTCTCGTCCAAATAAAATATGAGCTTTAGCCACATGTTGGACATCTACAATTACGTGGACAAAGATTTCCTTTGCTTATCTACGTTTATAAAAAGCTTGTCTTAGTTTTTTATACATAGTAAACTGCATATTAAAAAAAGAAATATATTGAAATGAAAATCTGTTTTACAAAGGGATTTGAAATTAATTTTTATAGTACTAAAGTCAAAAATAGGCAATATGATCATTTAGAATAATAGCTGTAATTAAATGTGTATAGTATAGTAAAACTTAAAATAATTATTTCTGACAAATAACCTTGTTCGTTTTATTAAAAGTAAAGCAAACATTGTAAGTTTTTTGTGTGAAGTTGAAATAATCTTTTTAAGCTTATTTATTGCAATATAATGTCAAAATTAAATATTACATGAAGTCTTTAAAACCCATCATGAAGTAAAAAAATATTGAAATTATTCACACTTGAAATTAAAATTCTAAATTTTAAATAATTATATGTTGAGTAAACAAAACAAGAAAAATTAGTGAATAAAGCGTTCACTGTTCAATTTTTTCATTTTTTCCATCTAGTATTATAAATTATAGTGCTATAAAAATTTTATTTTTATTAATAATTGTATAAATAAATTTATATAGAGATGTATACAGATACGTTACTTCCGACATTTTATAAATGAAGTAAATAGAGAATGCAAATTGAAATTTTATTTAAATTTTTTTAAATATCTGTAAAGTAAAGATGTATAGAAAAAATTTATTTAAAAAAACTAATATTTAATCAAATTTTAATAATTCTTTACTTTAATTTGCAGAATATGCAAAAAATTATAACTGTAAAAGTTAAAAGTATTTCTAGCGATTTCTTTATTTCTTTGAAAGATTTTTAAAAATAAATCTCAATGTATTTTGTTTCACAAATTATTTTTGGGTTATAGCGAAAAATTCGTAGTTTAATAATCATTTATTTAGGCATATAAGTTTTTATGTAGTAAATAAAAATACTTTTTAATAAACTGTTCAAAACAGAAAGTATGAAAAATCTTAACTTAGATTATTTTCTTTTTTATTTTAGTAAACAAAAATGTTTTTTAAATGAAAAAATTTAATTTGTAATAAAAAGTTCATTTTTATCAAAGTTCATTAAAATTTAATTTTACGATTCCAATCTTGATTACTAATTAAGATGTATGTAAAAAGATTTTTAATTAAAATTCATATTCGATATCTTTCTCTAACGTATTTAAGATGTCCAACTATATTTAGTACTAGGAATTTTTAAGAAGTATCGTTAAATCTCAAAACTTTCTGATCACGCTTTATCGTAGGAAAAATCACAGACATAAGGTAGCCGAATCATACGTTCCTAGTTAAACTTTTTACTTCTTTGGAAATATAAATAACATGTTATAGATCCATAAAGTTTTTATTCGATATCCGAGCTTTCTTTTTATTACTGTCAAAAGAAAAAATGATTAGGTTACCATTGCGAGAAGTAACATCGTTAATGTAAATACCAAATAACGTAAAGCTGTAATGCCGTTAATGTTCTTATGTTTCGAATAATTTTTTTAAGACGTTAATTTTTCGATGACTCATTTTTATTTTTTATTTATTAATAAAATATGAAGTCTATTGCAACTGCATTATGAATCTTTTTGATTTCGTAATGATTGCTATAATTGCTATATTTTGTACATATAATAATAATAATGTCGAAGAATCGAACAAATTACTGTCTGAAAAATAGAGAAACTTTTTTTACCGATTCTAGCATGAGACTACGTTGCGAATTCTATTGATAAAAATAATTGCGTTAATTACTTGTGAAGTCTCTATACATTCTAACGATGTAATGAATGTTTGAATGCAGATGTTATAAATTATGACTTTAAAATAAAGAAGACATTACTATTGTTACATAAATTACATTGATTAAGAATTTGTGTAGATTACGCAAATACATTTTATAAAGTGTAAGAATGTAAAATTAGCTATGGGTAAATTTTATAAAGTTCAATTTCAAACTAAAAAATTGGTATTTTATTTATTTTTATTTTTTTTCTTATTATCAACAAGACATAATATAATATTGCATATTATTATATATATATTACATAATATTACAAAAGTCATACATATACGTTGACAAAACTATTTTTCAGAATTTAAAGTTGTGATTATTGAGATCCGTGGATTTATTTCGTTCACGGCGATGCCCATCAGGGGGCAGCTCGCAATTAAAATAAAGTAAGCAAAGTTGCCCTATGACGAGCCGCACCGTAACCGTTCAATTTTTTCCTGTTTGCATCTTGAAACGTCTTTGAAGAAATATTTCCTTATCCTGAAAAATTGTGCAGCATTTAAATCAAAATAATAAAACATTACTAAATTTATTTTCTTTTTTTTTATTATTTTATTGCAATTATAAATCAAGATTAATGTAGTCAAAAGATGTACCTTTGGTGTTACCTTTCTATTTCTTCTTTTAATTTTGACTTAATTTAATATTTTTAGTTTAGAAATGTCATTGAATCCCTTTGCTATTGAAATATTTATAAATAATAAATATATTAAATAGAAAATTGTATAGAGATTAACTCTTTAAATTATAATTACACACATATAATTATATTGATTAATAAAAAATATGTTGAAAACCTTTTTTTGTATATAAAGATAACTTTTTATTAAATTTTTATATCTTTTAAAATTAAATAGAGCAATATTTAAGAACATTCAGCTTAACTGTAGTGCTGAATTAAATTAAAAATAAAACTCATTTGGATTAATACCTAATAAAAGCTAATTTTATGTATCTTGTGTACAGTATTATTACAAATTGTTGTGGATTCTCGGAATAAAATACTATTTTATTAAGTACACACATATTACAAAATACATACTGTAATTTGAATTTGAATAAATATATAAGTTGAGATTCTAATATTTTGTGGAATAATTTAAAAATTAGTGATAAAAATTTATTATACAAATATTCTATTTGATTTTATAATAACAATTTTATATGACCTAACAATATTTAAATAATTGAATAGTTATTCAATATGTAATACAATTAGAATATATTGAGAGCTATATAATTTGTTAAAAATATTCAGATAATATATTAATAAGATTTAATAAATTTATTACCATATATTTTAACATTTTTAATTATTTATATAATAGTTTTTTATACTACGAAATTTTTTCGTAAAATTAACAAAAAATATTTAAAAAATTATTTAATATAATCTTATTGTATAAAATAAAACTAATGATAATAATCGATAAAATGAACTATTAAACCTTCACTTAAATTAAAATTCTTTTAATTATAGAAAAGAATAGTTGAGGAATATAATAATGTACATTAAATTGAACACCTGATTAATTTATATACTAAAATCAAAAGATTAAAATTCTTTTTAAGTATTATAAAATAATCAATAATGATATGAAAAATCGTAATTAACTTTAACTTATTAAAGTATATAAATATATGATTATATCTTTTTTTTATTTAATAACAACTTATAATAGAAATAAAAATTGAAAATAAATTAAAAATATGTAAAATTTCAAAATACTCCTTAGTATTACAAATTAAAATAAGGTATATTAAAATAGCTATTATATAAACCAAGTTTAATTATAAAGAGAAAAAATAAAAATTTTTCTTATTTTACAAAAATTAATCAATTTTCACACACTAATAACATTTGATGTTGAGTGTGAATAATGGTTGTAAATTTGACTCATGGCTAATAAATTTTTATTATAACTGTGAGTAAATAATATTTTTAAATCAGAATTATATGTATTCATATATTATACAAGTTTATACTAAAATAAAATGTAATTAAAATATTTTATTTTATTCAATTTAAAACATATTTAAATACAAAAAAGTGCTAAATAAAAATATATTTTTGTTGGTAATTCAATTTCACAAGTAAATTTTGAAATATTCCAGTGAAAAATAATTTTTATTGATATTAAATCTAAATTTATTAACACTATTATTATTGTCTGAATAATTTTTAAAAAAATTAAACTTTCAAAATTGGAGGTTATCAAGAGTATTTATATATTAAAAATTATTTGTTACTTTATAAGATTTTGACTTTATAGCAGTTTATAATTAGTCAATATAAAGACTTTAAAGATATTGTGAAACATTAAACAGTTTAAATTTTTTATACTGTCTACTGTTTGTATATTATTACATATATATAATTGTAAAAAATAAAAAACATTGATCATAAAAGAATTAAAAATCCATAATAAAATATGAGATGCTGTTAATAAAGAAAATAAAAGAGAAAGAGGAAGAGGCATATCTTATAAAATAAATTTAAATGTTAATAAGTATATGGCAAAGAAAATTAAAAAAAATATATGCCGATAGTTGTAATGAACCCAAATTAATAATTAAATTCATTATTATTTGCACCCATAGTATTGATAAATACTAGTTAGTTTGTCAATGATGTAAGCGAAAATCGAATTTCAAAGATTTATCGCGATATCTAACAATTTTAATTTAATACAATAAAGGTCTTTTTCTTGAAAACTATTTTACAACTTTTGAGTACGTTATTTAAAACTAACTGTGTATGCATATATATATATATATATATATATATATATACAGTATTATATTATAGACACTATTTTATTATTTTATTACAGCCATACATTATAGCCAATATTTACCGTTGTATAACATTTTTAAAAACACTCTATTTGTAAATATTTTTCAAAAACAGCTGATAGTTACATCTTTTAGAAATAGTATTTTTAATTTAAAAAATAATATTAACAAATAAAATATACTTCAATATCAACCTTTATATTTATTACGAAGAAACAACATTGCGTTATATCTTAAATAAAAAATAAAAAGTAGAGAAAACAAAATAAATCAGTATTATTGAAGAAAATACTATTTTAATAAGTAATCATTACAATTACTCGTAATTAAAGTTTCAAAGTTTATTTTAAATAATAATTTTTAATACCGATGATTGTATATATAAATTAAAGAACATCGAGATTTCAAGAATTAAATCAATTCCCTCGATATTCCCAATTGTATACAAGGCACTTTAATAAAAAAAACTTTTAATTGTAAACTACTCATCAAGGTCTTTTGTAATCCAAGAATCGATATTCGGCAATAAAATGCCGCTATCGAGCACATCCCCATTGAATGGAAAACTTCTTTTCTCTCAAATGCAACAAGTTGGAAAATTAGCGAATGAGGAAATGCCTCGTGAACCGTAGGTTGTACACTGTGCCAGAGAGAGTCAAAAAATACGCGACCGGAGTAATATGAAAGGTCAACGAACGAACCAACGGGTGATACATGATTAAGCGACTGTCGCAATCAACGACGTTCTCGAGTCGAGATAGAGGAAAAGCCGGAAGGAGGGTTCGGTTTTCCGCTTTCTCCGCCCACAGGATGCTCAGTTAAACGTCAAGATATTCCTAAAACAGGAAGAGGCGGGTAAGAGAGACCGCGATACCAGTCAGAAGTCTTTTTCTGCTCATCTTCGGGCTCTCGACCTCATCTCTCCTAATCCATCTTCCATTTCGTTCAAGCTTTTGTGTCCAACCCATCTCTTTTTTCGATCCCTCAGCAGTCCTGCGCTCAGCCTTATTTTAGCCTTTCGTACTTCTATCATCATCGAATAATCTTGCTTTTATCTTCAATTTAAATAAAACTTTAATTTTAAAGAAGAAGTATATTGACTTTTTCTTTATCATATAATCAGTTTTGCACATCGTAAGAAACAATTAAATCTAAAGAATTCGCAAAATTTACATGTGATTATGTGGGAATTAAAATTTCATTACCGTAAAAATAGAAATTTATGGATTATTAGTACGGTGTATAATAAAGCTTTTATTCAATCTCATTCAAAATTATATAATTGATATAATGAATAATTTTGCATCATATAAAATATATTTAACGTTGTTTTTATTGAACAAATTAATTTCTTAAATAACTCGGATACAAAATTATTTCATTTCAATACGTTTTATTATTTTCATGTGCATTACTCATCCATAAAAATACAATTGAGCAAAATTAATTATGTAACACATATGCAAAATAAATAAAAACTTTTCATAAACAAAGTTAGTGCGGTATACATATAATATTATTAATAAAGTTTCAAAAATTAGACTATGAAAAAAGGATTATTAAAATTTAATGATTTAAATTTAAATAATAATTATTAAATAAATAGAATTTTTCAATTATTTTAAATTGTATCTATTGTTCCTTGAAAATATTTTATTAATATTTGTATCAATTTATCTAACATATTTAATGAACAAATTTTTTCATAAATTTTTATAATATTTCAAATCTATTAACATTTTTTTCTAATCTATTAAATGAATTTTCTACTTTTTAATTTATTATCTTTTAAAGAATAAATATTGTATCAGATAAAGAAAATTTTTTAAAGATAAATAAATATATAAAACTCCTTTTGATAGTTACGAATTGAAGAGTAATTATATAGATATGTATTACGTTTTGATAACTAATTATAAAAAAATAATCGATTACAAAAAGTTTCAAAAGCGTGTTTACAGATAATGAATATAAACATAATATTGATAAAACTCGATAATTACATTGAAAAAAATCATGTGAAAGGATGAGTACTCCAACAAAAAATTCATTTGTAATGTTTCAAATCTTAAAATATTACACTGTTTCTAATGCCATAAGAATAGTTGTTATTGAACTAAATACTGATTTCATAGCATGAAAATCTTACATAAATTAAATAATTATGTATTTTAACCTATAATTTATTTAAATTAGCGAAGAATCAAGTAATAACAGAGATATTAATATATTTATAGAACTTTATCAGTTTCAATAACTATTATTTTAGTATTGATATATGCAAAAGTATTGATCATTTAAAATCACATGGAAAAAAAATATCGAAAGTCAAATGATATAACAGTCGTTTCAAATACCTTACACATCAAAGAGATAGATTCTTTATGTAGGAAATGAAGGTTTATTTTTACTACTATAATTTAAAAAATTGTTTTACTGTAGTATTATATTTATATCACGTTTCTATGAAACAGTATATTAACATAAAAAAGTGGAAATGAAGAATTATTTCTTAGATCAAAAGAATAAATCAGTTTCAATAGATTGTGTAGAATTTTATATTACGTTTTTATAATAATTCAGATAATAAGAAACATGAGATTATATACTTGATTGATGATACGTTAAAATTAATATAGATTTTCTACTGAATTAATTTTTAAAAGAATTTAATTTACAAGTTAGTTATGAAATATACAAAATATTAAAACTTGATTTGTTCCTATCTTTCTGCTAATAATGACATGGAAGGCGATTTTTAAATTAGGTAAGACAGATTTTTATTTATTATATATTCTCATAGTACATAAGTAGCATATCTATAGTGATCAGAAATGAAAAAAATGTATATAATAATAAATGAAACATTTATAAAAAAAATCCTTTCTAAATAAGTTTATAGTTATTTGCATTAGGGGTCTTTTGGTTGAAGAAGATTCATTAAGTAACATTATATTGATTCACAATGATATAAAAAAATTAGAATAACAAGCCTAAAACAAACAAATGACTTTATCGCGTTAAAAAAGAAATAGGAAAGTTTTTTTGTTGAAGACTTTCAAAAGTTGAAAGGGATGATTGTAATTCAAAAAGTACATAATTTTCATTAACCAATACATTTCATAAAAATTTCGAACGTCCAATTATAAATTTTACATATTCTTTCAACATCAAAACATTTATATTTATAATTTTAAAGTTAAAAATGTGTCATATAAAATTTGTTTATTGCAATGATTATAATTATTTTTTAAATTCTGTGTATACTTCTAAAATTTATAAATAACGATACATTCTTAATTAATATTTACTCAAAGTAAAAGAATTGTTTACTCAAATGTAAAGTTTATTGGCAGTTTCATACAATTATTTTAACTTTAACTTTGTTTGAAATACTGTTAAATTTATTATACAAATTTATTTTTAATATGATTACATAATTATAAAAATATTTCATTAATAATTGCAATAAGTTGATTTATTAAATACGATTATTATTACGTTTTATTTAGTATATGCTGAATTATTATTTATAATTAATTTTACCTGTTTGAATTTAATTTTTGTAACACGTATATTTTTTAATATTAGATAATAATAAAATATCAAATCTTAATATATTTTTTATTGAACAATTATTATTAAAATATGTTTTTTTGAAATTTTATTAAACATTTTCGGTTTCACTTTTCTCTGCCTTTTTTATCAGATTTTTTAATTCTACATGAATTAAAAACAGAAGCACTTTGACATTCTATTCTATCTTCTAAATTTATTTTAATTAAATGGTCCATCTATTTCAAACCTATTTAAATGTCATAATAAATGATTCTTTCATAATTGAATATTTTTGGCTAGATTTAAACATGCAAATAATATATATATTCTCTTATGAAATAAGAGTCGAGATCTTACAAAGTATTAATTAATATATATAAATTTACTTTTATATGTATATAAATTCTTAATATGAGCTTAGTAAGTAGTAACAACTAAAAAGAAAGGTAAAAATTCAGCTAGCGAACACATTAATAATTTTTACAACTGTATACAAAATATGTGAAATCTAGACTAAACAAATGCATAAAGTGTACTTATATTGGACCGTGCATTTCTTTTCCTTTTCGCTTTTATCTCTATTTCTTTTCTCCATATCTATTTCCTTTTCATATCAAATCTTTATTTTGAATTTTTCTCTCCATGCAATATCCTTTCGTTTTTTTGTTTTGTATATTAAAAATGTAAATAAATAATATTTATTCTTTTTTCTTGTTCTTTTTTGAAGTTTTACAGAAATTTAATTAAGGGCTAATTTATTTTTCATTATTTTATTGTAACTATTTATTTAAATATCATTTTTCAAATAATATTAGGTAATTTATCAGATGTAATTAAAGCTATTTTATTTTAAATTTTGTATACACCTAAAAAATATCATTTATATATCATTAATCAATTATAAATAATTTCAATAAACAATCATTTTTCAATTAATGTATTAAATTAAGTTTTAACGTAACTAAAAGTTGAATTTTGTTGTAGAAATTACAAATTATTTTAATAACTACTAAAAAAGTATATATTAAACTTATCTTGGAATAATTATTATTGCAGAGATTTTTAACACTATTTATATTTTTCTTTATTGAGAGTTGAAAAAATATGGTATTAAAAGTTTTTAAATGGTAATTTTTTAAAATATTTTTTCATAAGTATAAAAACATGTATACAAAAATAATTGAAAAAATATTGAAAAATACGTTTGCTAAAAATAATTTTATATAAAATATTTTTGAAAATTTAGATTGAATATAAAATCATTCGATACTAGACAGTTTTTATTATGGTTAATTTACAATAAATAATTAAAAATATTTTTTTAATATTGTAACTTTATTTTCATAGTTGAATGTCACGTTGCTACTTGTTTTCATCAATTCAATATTAGTTATATATAAGCATTATATAATTAAAAGAAATAGTTAAATTAAATTATTAGATTTAATAAATGAAATTTTAGTTTCGTATTATGATAAATATAAAACTTTAATTATTCAAATACTATATTTTAATGCAATTAAATATTTATAAATTACTATACAATGTTTCGATTCAATTCTCATAAAAATAAAAATGAAAATTTTTTGAAATTGCAATACACGCTTTTTTATTTTTAATTTATGAAAAAATTATCTAAGAAACATTACGTTAGAAATTTTGATTTAAACGAACAGATATTTTTTTAATTTGTTTACAATATATTTTTTGTATTTGATAATGCAAAAGTATAAATTTAGCTCAATAAAGAGAGAGAGAGAGAGAGAGAGAGAGAGAGAGATTTTATTTAAACTAATTTGAATGGCTATAAATTTAAAGCGTATTTTTTAATATTAAGAAAAATGATTTTTTTTATATTTTTAATATTAATAAAAAACAATCGTGTCTAATATTTCAACAGAATTTATACGTGTAAGAAAAATTGTTTATAATTTGCGTAAACTTACCTGCATTAAATAAAAATTGAATATTTGTATTTACAAACTATAAATCTGACCAATCAATTTCGATTATAGAAGTGTCCTGTAAAATAATATGTGTTTCGATAATTGCCAAGTAAAAAATAGCATTATCTCTTGTATATTGGTAATTATTTGCCGCGCAATCTATAATTTAATGTCTTATTCAACGCACCGTTAAATATTTCTTCCAATTTCATTAAATTTGTCGATAAAACTTAATAACTTTCGTAAATATATGGTGATAGTGTATTCTTCTCTCTCGCACTTTTAAGCTAAAAAATTGAAATGTATCGAGTTTGAAAAGAGCGTTGGATTTTATTATTTTTCACACGCTTTCTCTTACCCTTGGTGTCATCCATCCCTCTCAATCTCATCTTGCATCTCCCGGATAATGTGCAATGCTTAAGCATAAACTCGTGCTTCCCATACCGCGTTCGCCCAACCGGTTTTAAATCCGCGCGTCCGTTGTAGTCCATCAAATGCACTCGCCAATTAACGGATGATACAGACTTCTCACTTTTGCTACACAGCAACGCTTCCTCCGTTCCTTTTTTCTTCATTTTTTTCCTCTTCCCGTGTTATCCTTCGGGGGAGCACTTTTCCCCTGGTCTTCCTCGCATATCTTTGGGTGCCGCTCAACCTTAATTTGCTTTGAAATTTAAATCTCTTCATCACCTCATCGAGTAATCTAATTGAACTACTTGGTTGGCTGTCATCGACTCGTGAGCGCGTTGCTGATTGATTCTTTGCTCTCTTATACCTTTTTCCGACTATTGTTCGCCAATACCTTTCTTCGATAATAAACTTCATTATATCAACATTTTTTCCACCTATTCTTCAATCTTTCTGTCTTACCCTAATAGCGCATATACGTTATTTACCTTATTCTTTTCGAGCTGTAGTTTGTGTCCATCGTCCAAATCTTTACACAATAGACCTCGCTTTTTCAACTCTTAATTGTGTGCAAACAAATTGAACTGCATCTGAAATCTATATTTGAAAGCGAATAATCCAATCGCGTTAGACGCAGTTTGCGTTTGAAAACGTTAACAAGAAAATTAACTAAATAACGATTTTCAAATTTATAACCACACTTTCTCAAATCACTTTTTCACTAAACTCGACTTTTTACGACGAATGAAAACTATATAGTAGATGAAGATTTTTTCAAGTTTTATCCAAAGATGTATCGACGAAATATACGAGTATTTAAACATTTAATATTGCATGAAAAAGATTCTGCGGTATTATGTGTCTATAATCTAATACGTTCGAAAAAAAATCAGCTATTCAAAGATCAATAATTTAAATGATCAACAAGTGTCAGGTTTGGTATCACTTTAGCGATCTTGTAATTAAAAATCTTGATCTACATTTGTAAATAAATTTCGCGTTAATACATTCAATGTAAGGACGACTTTGAAATAAAAGTGCAAAAGAGAAAGGTAATGAAGGAAGAATAAATGCATAAAAGCCGAGAATCATAGAATGAACTACAATATGAAAGAGAAAACTCTTTTGAGTTTAAAAGTGTATATTCGTATGGAATAATTTGAAACGGTTTAGAAGTTTTTATTACTGCGCGTACATTCCTGTTCAAGTTTCGAGATCAACTCATGAATCTTCATGCTCGAAAAGTGTAATAGAACATAATGGGTTTGAGACCGGAATCACTGCGTTTCTTTCCCCACCCCTCTCGCACTTTCGTATATGACATGCATACTAATACCTCGTACTACTATCATCGATACATCACGAGGGAGAGAAGTTTCGAAAGTGCAAAAAACACCTTACATCTACACCCGGAACGAAACGACGAGGATGACGATTACGACAACGTTTATGTTAGTTTCTCTCTCTTTCTCGCTTGCATCTTTCCTCCTTTTTCTCACACGTGTACGCAGCACGGTCATATATTTTTGGCTTTCTCTCTTTTTCTTTCGTCCTTCAATCATACTTCATCCGTCCGTTACGTATATAAGCTGACACAATATATAAAACGCACTCGAAGCTTCAAGACTTCCATACATGCATACTTTAAACGATGATTACGTTAAGACGGAATTTTTTTCTGACGCGTAATACCTCTTTTTATTGTACGTGAAATAGGATATTTTTGAATTCTTTTAAATTTACCTCGTGTTTTCAAATACGACTACTTACCTCTGTCATGCAAATTAACCTTCGAGTCGACTTCGGAATACACTTAATAAATTAATATTTTTCGTTTGAAAAATATTTGAATTGCTATCTTGGACGATTACGCTTCGGGTTTACATTTTTCGATTCAAATTCTTTTTCAACGTATTTTTTTTCGTTTTAAAATTTTATTGAAAAATATATGAAATTAATGTTGAAGAGTTTAATGTTTTTCATTAAACTGTTAACTTTTAAAAATTTCTTACTAGATTCAACATAATTAATCTATACCTGTTCAAAAATAATTTATTTCGACAAGTTCGAATTATATATTCCATTTCTCGTTTTAAAGGTAAAATTACACTTTATGAATAATTCCATTAATATTTTTATGTATTTTCGGACTTTTGACTTTCGATATTTTTAAGAAAATTCAGGCAACGTGAGTTTGGACATAATATTTTGAATGGTTGAATGTAAAAAATATCTTGCCAACTCTAAATATTAGTTTGAGTCAAACAAATTTAAGAAGAAAAAAATTTTTTAATACTTTTTATCAAATTTTATTTATTTTGGTAAGTTTATATTTTACTAGTTGGAAATAATTCAATAATTTGAAAATAATTATATATTTATTTTCTTTTTTTAATTTTTATGAAATTCTAAAAAACACTCCAAAGGCTTTTTTTTTACAAATTTGGTACAAGTATTTGATTTCAATTTTTGGTCGAGCTGACGGTTTCGTTCATGAACGACTTACAAAGATAAGAAAAAAAGTATGAATGATCATAGAAAAGTAAGCAAAAGAGGCGAAGTTTGTTTACGAAGCAAAAAAGAGGGAAGGGATCAAAAATACTAGTGATAGTAGACAGAGAAGGAGGATGTAGCACGCGTGTAGATGCTTGAAAATTGGTGATGGAAGGTAGGGGTTAAAGGACAGTCGGTCAAAGCAAGAGGCTCTTGACTTATACAAGCAGATCAATATATATGCTAAGTCGAGTCAATTCTCTTTACCTCTCGTAGTCTTATGAGATTAGTATTAAATTTAAACATACGTATACTAAGTTCGCTATTAATAAAAATCAATTGTCTCACCGAATATCGCAATTGTTGATATTGAAACCTACATGCTTAAATTAAGAAAATTTGTAAGATTTTTTTTTAAACTTTCCTGGATGCTTGTCGTATAAAATATGGAATTCCGAAGTTTACTTTGCAATTTCATTTTGTGACTTGAATACGTTGGTGTAGGTGCTGGCTTAGAAATATCCAAGTATCAACAAATTTAAGCTACCATTACTTCAAATTCAAGAAAATTTAGACAATAAAAAAAACACGAAGTATGAAATTGACTTATAAATAGAGAATCTCCCAAATTGTGATGTAAATTTTATGTATAAAGAAAATTTGATGAGTTTATTTGTATATTAAAAAGTATTTCTACTTTTAATACAGTAAAATATATAACAATAAAGTAATTACAATTATAACAAAAATATAAATAAATTTTTAAAATATACAGTTTTAAGATCGTAAAATTTGTTTACTTTATCTTATTAACTTATATAAAACGAAACTATTAAAACAAATCTGACTATTTAAATTAACAATATACAATAAACATCAAATGATTATGCACTTAAATTAACTTTATATTTGCTCTAAAAGTTAAATTAGATTATGTACAAATTAATCTAAGATATGTAAAACTTTTAAATAACATTATATACACATTAATTTTTTTATCGTACATTTTTGTATTTACATAAATCTTCTACAAATCATTTTTTCTTAATTTACAATTTTTAAGTTTCTCTATTGTGAATTCTTCTTTATCTTACAAATATCGTTTGTTATTTATGATTGTATTAAAAAAAAGGAAATCAATTTTAATAAAATATGATTAACAACACTTACAAGAATTTAAAAATTAATCATTATTTCTAATAAAACTTATCTTTTTAAAATGTTTTTAAATTGATAATTATGCTACTTGAAATATGCTTCAATAAAATAATTCAATATAATAACTTTGATAATTTCTTTTACCTGTAATTTCATATTCATATTAAAAATTATATTACGGTTACTATTTTTATAATGAAATATTTTAAATAGATTTAAAACATGTAAAAATTAAAAATCAATGAAAATCATAATTTCAATATTTAAAACTCTTTGGTATTTAAGCAATATTAATAGACTAAAAAATTAATAATTGAAATTTAATTAGAAAATAAACCATAAAATAAAATTTGTGGTATATTAAAAACTTTAGTATGTGGAACATTTTGAAAAAATCAAAATTTAATTCTTTACGCTTATATATATATATATATATATATCTCCAATAAGAAATTATTTAATTATAAAATTATAGTATGATAAATTAAGTAGTCAAGTAAAACTTGGTTCCAAAGAATTTTACAGCATTAGTAATATTTATATTTAGAAAAATAATAAACCAAACAAAATTTGGTTACGAGTATATAATTTAGCCACATTCATACAAAATAAAAAATACATATATTTGACTACATCTGAGGTTCTCGCATTAATTTTAATGAGTCATAGGCGTAAAAATACTATTTCTGCACTCTATTGAGTAGTAGAGCTGCTATATCTTTTAAAATACATGGGGATTTTATTTTTTTTATGAACGTTCTCGAATTTTTCATTGCTCGGTATTACTATCACTTACATGATATTTGAATCTAGACTGCTTATTGCTTTCAAGCTTTCTACAAGGAAATTGTCCTCGAAGGAATAAATATTTTAAATACACAATGTCAGAAATTTTAATTTATTTTATATATTTGAATTATTTTTACAGGTATAACATATGCTTGTTAAGTATGCTATATATGCTTTAAAATGTAAGGCATTCGTTTTTTAAATAAAAAAAATCAAATGTTTCTTTGGTCCATTATTACCATCTTTATAAGCATTTCCCATTATAACTATATTTCTTAATGATACATTTTCCCAAAAATATTCTTTGATAATTATATTTATTAACTACTGGCCTTTGAGAATTTTTCTATCGACTTCTTTTGAGTTCTGTGATACTATACTTTCCTTTAATTACGATAAGAAAAACATTCTACTTTTTATTAAAAATTTCTTTTACTTTTAAAATTGTTTTCAATATAAATATATTTTATAATATATCTGTTTAACTTTAAAATAATGTATAATATTTAATAGATTAAAAATTAATTTGTTTACATTTGTTAACATACAAAGCAATAATAAGTTCAAAATACTTTTTAAAAAGGAAGCTTTTAATTTTATACAAAAAAAATCACAAAATAATACATGATTAATAGAAAAAGTCGAGAAAATTTCTGTATTTTATATCTTAAATTTAGATTAACAAACATAATTTTCTATTATATTTTTACAAAATGTTTATTTATTTTTTATTTATAAGCTTACATAAAATCTAATACAGAATGTCGAATTGAATATATACAGAAAAATATTATTTATAAAATATATTTTAAAAATATAATTCTATATAGTTGAAAAATTATATAATATTACTAGATTGACAATTAAATAAAATTTCTTTTAAAAAAATAATACAGTTGAATTACTATATGCGTAACTGAAAATTTTCAAATGATTGTTAAGTATCTAAATAAAACTATTTCATAATAAACACAAGTACAACTTTTATTGAATAAACTTATATCTTTTTTATCGAAATATTACAGTACGTATTTAGTTACATAAAATGATTATAAAATTGTAAGATTCGAAATTCAATGATTAAATAATTTAATTAAATTAATTTAAAATTATATAGAATATATTAAAATAAGATTTTTGTTAATGATACCAGTTTTAATTATCTTAGTAGAATATTTTTACTAATTTAAAAAGTATTTTAATATACTACAAAGTAACTAATATTTAGATAATACACAGTTTTACATAAAATGCTTATAAGATTATAATTTCAATAATTTAGTGCATAAGAAAAATAACGTATTTATTATTTGATTTTCCTTGGAAAAAGATATAGTCTTATCTATTGTAAATAATTTTGAATAATAATAATTTTGTATTTAAATTGTTTTCATGTTAAATAAATACACCATACGTGTAATATTATATTATACATAATTTTAAGTAATAAAAATATATATATATATTCCATAAGAAAAGTACAAATAATATCAAAAAAATATCAAACAACAACAAAAATTATACAATCTTTTAGATATGTATATAATAATTTTTTTATTAATAAACATGATTACTGTATTTTTTAAGAAACAATTTTAAATAAGATTATTAAACATTTAATCTTACGAGTAATGTATTTATACCTGAAGAATTATTATTATATCAATTAATAAATTCATAATAATTATTTATTATAGTAATGTATATAGAGGAGTACGAAAAATTTTATTAACATTAATAAAGAATATAATTAATTGTTACGGAAACGTATTAATTAACCAATAAAAGATAATAAACCAAAAATAAGTTCACTAAGCGAAGAGATATTGATCAAAGGAAAAGTCAGTGCTTGTTTAGTACGTTCACATTAAAAATTGATGAAATATTTTTAAACTATTTCGATCCAGATTTCTGTCTATATGTAATATTAGAAGGCAATTTCATATTAATTTCGTATTTAATCTTTCAAAGTGAAATTTAATTTAAAAAAAAAATGAAAAAGTAACACGAGTAAGTGCTCTCACAAGCGGAAAATTTAATTCTATTCAAGATGAATTTTTTTGTAGTTAGATCAAAACATTTTGTAATTACGATTTATTTCGTCGTGTTGCGAGTATGCAAGATCGCAGTCTTAATAATTATATAGCTTAGGTTAAATAAGGTAGAATGGTGCTCGTCTAGTACTCAATTGTAATGGTTTTGGTCTTAAGATATTCGTTGAGCGCATCTTGACCTAAGTCTTTACCAAAGCCTGATCTCTTGAAGCCGCCGAAGGGCGCTGCGACGTCCGTTTTATTGTAGGTGTTGATGAAGACAGTTCCGGCGTCGATCTTTTCGGCGAACCTTAGGGCACGGCTGATGTCTCGAGTGAGGATTCCCGAAGCCAGCCCATATTCGGTTGCATTCGCCCTCATGATCAACCCGTCCGGGTCTCGTGAGCTAAAATTAGAAATGATCATGATGGGTCCAAAGGACTCCTCGGTCGCCAGGAAGCTCCCATCACGCACGTCAGCGAATATCGTCGGTTGGAAGTAGTAGCCCTTGCCAGGTAGGCGTCTACCCCCGTAGACGAGACGTGCACCTTCCTTAACACCCTTTTTCACGAACTCGAGTAATTTGTCGAGGTGAGCTTTGTGGTTCTGAGGTCCGTGGCTTGTCCCGCGATTCAAGGGGTCCCCTATCATTAACTTCTTAGTTTCTGCGACTACACGCTCTAGAAATTCCTTTTCGATGCGCTCCTCTACAAAAATTCGACCTGTGACAATTAAAAGACATAACTATGGTTATTTTCTTGGCATATTCCAGGATTGATGCTTGGTCACGATAATTTTCCATCTTATAAATGAATAACTATAAATCTCTCTGACTTATATATAGTACTAAAAAATTTTTACTACTAAAACATCGATCCTATTAAATAAAATGATAGATTAATAACTGAGATAGGATAAATAGTTTCTTTTTTTAATAAAATTGAATCTAATTGGATAATTATTATTTTGGTATAATGGACAAAAGAAAGTATACAACATTAATAATGCATGTGAAATATTTTAATTATTCTTGAAAATAAAAAAGAAAAATTTTAAAAAGGATGATACATAGAATTTCATTAAATTTTAAAAATATAAAATTATAGAGTATTTTTAGAAATTTGGTATAAATAAATTTTATTAAGAATATTTCATATCTAAATTTTAATTTTCTTATAAATTTTATTATATTATAATAATTATTATTATAATATGTTGCTAAGTTGTTTGTTTATTATAATTGTTATTATATATTTTAATACTCTTAATTTTTTCTTTAAATAACCATCATAGATATTCGAGATCGTGGAAATAATTTACATACCATATTAGATTATTTTTTATTTTTTATTAGTAATTTTATATGTATTTATGAGTTGAATTATTTAACATTTTTATACTTATTTTCTTTATATCTTTTTGTTTAATTAAATATTAGAAGTTTGATTATTTTTATACTTTTATATTTACAGAAATGTAATAATTTATAATATATTTAAATTGTTATCCGTATTTTATTAAAGCTTTGTATAATATGCACCTACTCTATATACTTATTTATAATGAAAATTATTAAATATGATTATATTATGTAATATTCATAATTATATGATAATCAAAGCATCATAGAAATAACTTTATGTAGAAGTGCGTGAATTAAAAAAATTAAAATAATTTTCTTGTAAAATTATAATATGCTAAAATTTTTATCTTATCAATATTAATTTTACTATAGAAATTATTTTTAACGTATAATATATTGTAAAATAACTTCTATATCTATTATTTTATAATTTATATAGTTTATATTATTAGAAACTATAAGTATGTATTATATTGAACACATGTAAATAAAATTATTAATTTTTGAGGTCAAAATATTAACTTAATTTTTCTATACTGATTTTAATATCATATTTATTTTTACTATTAGAAATATTTTGCTAATATCTTATTATATACTAATAGATTATCATTTTTGTTTAAATCCAAAAAACTATTTAATAAATATTTATTACAGGCATAATTATAAAATACATATAATTATTGTTGTTAATTTTATTTGAAATTAAGCTGTTTTTACTATAAATATTGTATACAAATATACAACTTTAACTACAGTCTTATGAGTTCTTTCTATATGTATTACTTTTTTTACAAAAGGTTATACAATATTTAATATCTTGATAAAACTTACTTTTAGAATTTTAATTAAATGTGGTATAGATTCATCTACAACTAAGTTACTGTATTTGATCTAAGTAAAACATCGTTTTATGTAGAAATTCACGATAAAATAATTTAATTATTCAAACATAATTATCAGCATAGACTCATTGGCAATATAGATAATATTATATATTTCTACTATTTCAGCTACTCTATATTAATATTTAAACTATTACTAAAATTTAAAACTTTTGAAACTAGAGAAAGTTAAAGTTTAAATATTTTTTCAATCTAAATAATGTTGCTAACTTTCAAAGTAATAATTCAAACTATTAAATCTCCATAGTTTAGAAAAACTTAATTAATCCCTCAATTTATTTCGGTACTTAAACTCTTTATTTATTAAACCAATTATTTTTGTGAATTTGTTAAGAAATACAAAAATATTTTACTAAAAGAATATTTATTAAAACTGATAAATTAAATTTAATTTCTTAGTTGTCCAATAAAAGATTTGATTAGAAATAAATCTTACCTGCAGCAATACAATTTTCGCCTTTATTAAAAAAAACACTATTCATTGACAATCTTACAGCTTGTTGCATATCGGCATCTTCGAAGATCACTAACGGACTTTTTCCACCCAATTCCAATGAAACTTTTTTTAAGTTACTTTCAGCGCAAGATTTCATAATTATTTGGCCGATTTTTGTTGATCCAGTAAAACCAAGCTTTCTAATCAAGGAATGATGTGCAAGCGCATTACCAGCAATTGGACCAGTTCCGGGTACAATGTTGATGACGCCTAATATATACAAACAATTGCAAAAAATTTAATTCAAAATTAGAAATATGGAAACAATATATTTACAAGTACCAAGAAATTAAATATTTAATCAACTTTGAAATACTTAAATTACATAACTTTATTTTTAAAAAGTAAAATAGTAATTAAATCTTGTAGCTTGAGATTGCATTAATACCTGGAGGGATGCCAGCCTTAGCTGAGAGTTCGGCGAATTTCAAGGCGGTAAGTGGCGAAGTTTGGGCAGGTTTCATGACAACAGTGTTGCCAGCTGCAAGGCACGCGGCCATCTTCCACGAGAGCATCATGAGCGGGTAGTTCCAGGGTGTGACGAGACCGCAAACGCCGATCGGCTCTTTACGCGTGATCGTGAGGTTGCGGTTGGGGCGCGCGTGCGATATTGGCACCGTCGTACCTTGGATCTTGTCGCACCAGCCAGCAAAGTAGCGCCAGGTCTCGATCGACATACCTATGTGGGTTTTCAAGGCAAGGGTGTACACTGCACCCGAGTCGATACTCTCGAGAGTTGCCAATTCCTCCTTGTGTTGCTCCATCAAATCTGCTAGTCTAAAATACAAAAGAAAGCTCTCAGTTTTTTTCCAGTAAGTTATTTAATAAGGCCTCGTTAAAATTTAATTTCAAATAAAGTATGTTTAATCAGTATCGAAAAAGAAAGTTTTAGTACTTTAAAATAAAGCATTTTCAAAGATATTTTAAAAATTTTACTATTGCCTTTGAAATATAAGTATTTTTGAAACCTTGTGATAATCTAATATTGAAAAAAATCTAGATTTTAATTTTACTAAAATTATCAGATTTAAAATGAGTTTTATTTTCTAATAAATAAACCAAGGAAGAAATATTTCAATTTTAAATTTCTATAATTTTGTGATTTTAATTAATTGTGCACCTAACTATTCCTAGTTTATATAGAATAAAGACATTTATCTCTATGTACATTAGTTGGTGAACTATTACGTAATGTAGCTTCTTCTTAAATGATAAGATTGTTTCCGTTAAATTAGATTTACAATTATAATTTTATATTTATCCAAAGCATAAAAAGAATCATTACAAGATATTAATTTATCAGGAACAAAAAGTTCATTCCAAATTTTGCGAAAAAATTGATAGACGATAAAAGATTTATCTTTATGCATACTTGTAAAGAAGAGAGCCTCGCTCGCGTGCACTAATCTTGCTCCACTCGCCCTCCTCAAAGGCATTTTTGGCTGCCTTTACAGCCAAATCGACGTCGTCGGCGGAGGCGCTTTCAACCCTGCATATGATACTCTCATCGTGCGGATTGAAGGTGGCTATGGATTCGTCGGAACCGTCAACGAATCGACCATCAATGAAGAGCTGTCGTGGAAAGCGTAACTCCATTCCGTTTGCTTGAAGCGTCACCGCTTCGAAGATGATTTCTTGGTTAGTCGGAGTGCCACGTTTCGCTAAAATTGCGGCGATTGCGAACTCGCTGAATAACGGGGCCATGAACACGTCCGTGTTCTGTAGGTGGATGTTCAAACTATCCTTCATTTCCTCGACAAGACGTACCACGTCCATACTGCTCGCACCTTTCCATATGGATATCAACAAGCATTTATATTTAGCGGTTAGTTATCTAACCTGCTATTATTATGTATGCATGTGTCAACATATTGTAATAATACAAAATATTTCACACAATATTTTGATTTTATATTTTTCGATTAGAAGAGTAAACCGTTTTTACTTTTGTTATATTTACTCCTTTTTCTTCAGCATTTATTTTTACATTATTTTTTTTTATAGTCAAAAAAATTGAGTAATATAATATAACATAGATTAGGATATAATTTTAAATACCTCATACTTTCATTTATTTTCTATTATTAGATTAATATAACCATTTATACTTATATTTTATATTATTAATTATTTTACAGCTTTAGTAAATTTATATTTTATATTAAAAAGTAAAATATATTTTTCTAGTTATTTTATATGTATTATAAATAAATAATTATATCTTTTTATAATTGCTTTAATTTTAATCTATCCAGATATCATTTATTTGTTATTTGTGATAATTTTTTTTTATAATATATTTAAAAATTATTTAAAATGCACGTCATAATTAATTTTATTAATTGTTTGTATAATAAAAAATTAGTTTATGTTGAATAAATAAAAAAAAATTCATTTTTAATTCATTGTTCCTATTGTTTTAATTAATTAATTCTTAATTAATTTTTAATTAATTCTTAACCAACCGAAACTGAAATAATTTTTTAAAAGAGTATAAATTTATATATTGTGCAAGAAATAATTTAAACGTCTCATTAAACTAAAAAATCTATCGATTATTATATCCAATTGTTTTATTATTTAAATTAACAATTATTGTTATAATATCTTTTTATACATTTACTATATATTTATAGTATTTATTATAACAAAATTACATTAATTATTTTAATAACTGATGTGATATTTACAAAAGGAATTGAATTTTATGGTAGAATTCAGATGTTTGATTTACAATTAATTTAGTCTCTTTCTTATCTACTACCGCTGTGGTAATGGCGTCAAATTTATTTTATTAATTTTCACAATTTGTTAGTTAAGCAATTCCTCTATATTATATAATTATTAAATTATATTATATGAGAAATACAGTGATATAAAAACTATCTTGAAAGTAATTCATACTTTTTAATTTCTTTACATATTCTAAAAGATTATGTGAAAACTAATAATAATTTTTCTATAAAATTTCATCTGATTTTATTTATTTGTATCTGTATCTACACAGTTTTTGAATATTCTTTATTATAAAATTTTTTAAAAAATATAAATTAAACTTCATAAAATTGTTTTGTAGTAAAAATATATAAACTAATATTTTCTTAAAAAGAGATTCCATAATTTTATTTTTTATATTAGAATATTTTTTCTAAACGTAACAAATTATAATGTATTTATTTTATAAAAAACTATAAGTTATGTAAAAAAATATATAATTAATATTCGTATTATGTGTAATATATATATAGGTATACCGACGATTTTTCATTCATACTTTTGAAAGATAAGAAATAAGTATATTTTATAAATTTTCATATTCATCTTAGTTAGCTATAATATATGATTATATATTTTATTTACTTATCTTGAAACCATAATCTGAATTACAGTTTTTAAAAAAAGCTTCAACTTGATAAATTTTAAAACAATGAAGAAAGTACTCAATTTAACTTACCGGCAGCAAAAAAATCGAGTTCGTCATTAACATCAAAACCCAAAATGTTTTTCCAAATTTTTTTAATCTTTTCGATATCAAGACGTTCTTCTTTCGTGAACTCAATGTTCGTATCATTATTTTCTATCTTGCCATAACTGCTTGCGTTTATCATCTTATCATCGATCTTCAATATTTTTACATTTAAATACGCCCCATCTTCGGCCATTATCAATAAACCAATGTCGTGAACAATTCCAAGTCGACCGTCGACATCAACGGCATTTCCCTTGGGTGGCTCGCTACCTATTTAATATTATAATAAACACAATATTTATATAATGTTTTTTTAATCATAATAAACAATGATTTCACATATAATAAATTACTTATAACTAAGATGCTGTTATATACAGCGATCGCAGTCTTACAGCTTATTTGTTTTTTTTTTATTAAAATTTTTTATTGTTTGTGAGATTTTGTTACGGGAGAACAAATTTTTTGATAACAATTTTGCAGGTTTATTTATATGCAGAAAATGAGTGGAATTAAAAACTGTACATACGATTTTTTATGATTTTTATGTATACGTGTGTAGTTGTAGAAGAGGAAACGCAATGTTGTAATAAATATGGAAAATTAGGAATTTATATTTATTTACATATGAATATATTCAATTAATAAAATTTTAATAATTTTAAGGATTAATTACATAGTAGTTTAATTTATGTTTTATTTTTATTTGTATATTTATAGATTAATTTTTGTGTATTTATATGTCTATTTACTCAAGAATTTTTTTTATATCATTATTATAATTTGCTTTGTTTTAAACCGTTTTCTACTGTGTATTCAAGGCTTGATTCGTTATTTCCTTCGGTTGTAATAAATTACTTATCCGTGATCCTGTTCTATATTAATTTTATTAGATATTTAGGAAATTTGTTTATTAGCTTATAAATTATGCCTTCGGTCTAAGTAGTATCAAATGTTTTTTATATGTCGATTAGGGAAGCTGCTACTTTTCGGTTAACATCAAGTGCCCAGCATATATCCGACGTTAATTTATTAATTGCATGTATTGTCGAACGTTTATGCTTAAATCCGAATTGGTTTTCCGATATTATGTTATTTTAATTACAGTATTTTATTCGTATTTTTTTCTGGATTTATTAATTTTGCTTTTTTCTATTTTTTCGGAAAGTACATATTATGTAATTCGATTTTAAAATTATTGTGTAATATATGTTTGATTTGTTTGAGAGTATGTCTCAACACTATATTTGGTACATTATCGAATCCTGATGATTTTTTGTTATTTAATTTATTAAAAATATTATTTACCTGAGTATTATTAATAAAGTAATCAATTTTTATCAGTTTTTCTTGGTTTATCCGATGTGTTTTCTATTTAAAAAGTTGTTATTGAAATATTTTGTGCTATATTATTTTTTATTTCTTCTTTTAATTTATGAGTTTCTTCCATAATTATATTATTGACTCTCGATTAACCAAGAGTGAAGTTTTGTTTATATACTTCAGAATAATGTTGTACTAGCAAATTGAGTTTGTCTTTGGTGTTCATTATTATATAGTTGTTATTGTTGTCTTTAGTTATATTTGTTAAACCTATTCCAGCTTGGCTTAGTATTGCGATATTATTATATAGTATTGTTAGCGGAGGAATATTCATATTTTCTTTTGTTTTAAAAATTAAATTAATTTTGGGAAACATTATTGTTGGATCATATTTTGGGATATTTTTTATTTTGTTACTCCAGAAATTATTTATTGATCCTGAAAACTTTTGTTGGAATTATTTTTTATTAGAGTAAGTATTTATACAATTCTAATTCTTGTTTTTTTACTAACATTATAATGAGGTCGTGTTTTGTTTATTAGTGACAGTATATAACTTTTGTCTTTTTGTAGTTGTTTTATATCGTTGTTTATATATCATTCACTGGAGTATTGTTTGTTATTTTTGGTATTAACTTGTTAATGTTGTGATTATGTGGTTGTCTATTTTTTCAATGTAGTTGTCTATTTCGTAATTGTTAAATTTTTATTGTTTTTTGTATATCCAGTTGGCAGTTTTTTATTAAAACTTTCTTCAATTTATTCCAGTTTGTATTTTAAAGTTAAATTTGTAGTATACATTATTAAATTCATTAGTAGTTAGATTTTGTATTGACAATTTTACTTCCATAATTAGTGAATTATGAACACTATCATATTCGATTGTATTAATTGTATTTTTGTATATTTATTAATTCTTTTAATTTTGGCGTATATTAAGCACAAAACTGTATATGAATGTCTATTGGGATAAGAAGGGTGTTCTGAACTGTATAGTTTTTTTTGTATATTGTGTCGTGGCATTTAGCCAATTTTTTATAAATGATCCTATTGTATTATTTGCGTTGTTTTTCCAGTCAACATGTTTTGGATTCAGATCACCTACTATTATGTAATTTTTTTTGTCTAGTTCTAGTTTTTGGAATAGATTTTTGAATTCTGTATTAAATTTATTACCATTCTTTGCGTATGCTGATATTATGAATAGATTATTTTTATTGTTCATTCGTAGTTTTACTATTGATGTTTCTAGAATTTTAAGTTAGTTATTTCATTATTGAAGATTATGTTGTACTTGTATTTATTTTTTATTAATATGGCAGTTCCTCGTTACTGAATTTAATTTGGTCTGTCATTTCGAATAATATTATAGTTTTTAAATTCTATTTTGGGTTTTGTTTAGTTTTGTTTCAGATACTAGTATTAAATCTGGTTATTGTTTCTCTATTAGGTTTAATAAGTTATATTTTTTTAGTTTGATATTAGTAAGTTAACGTTTAGCGATATAATTTTAAGTGTTTCTAATGTTTTTGGATTAAATTTGTCAATATATTTTTTATGATTGTGTATTGTGAATTTCTTACATTTTGGAATCTACCAATGACAATATGGTAAAATAATTTTCTTCGTAATTTTTTTGAGCTTCTTTAATTTTGTTTATTTGTGATTGTTATTTAATTTGAGTATTATGTACATTTTCTTTTAATTCTTGTATTGCTTGCATTGTATTATTGAGTATTTGACTATTATCAATATTTGCGTGTGTATTTGTGTACGTCGATCTATTAATATTTTATTGTTTGTTGAATGTTTATTTCACTTCTTTGTCATTTCGGCGTAAATATTGATGGTAACACTTTATTGGTATTTCACTGATTCTATTAATTAATTTTTTTTGTTTCTACTTTATCTTTAATTTCTAATATTTTTGATTAACTCATATACGAAGCGGGGTGTCCAAAATTTTTATAATTAACACGGTATAATTCTTTGTTGTCGATCTTTATTTCTTATTTATTTTACATTCACCTGTTTATTTTGGTGAATGTATTTAATGCATTTATACTGCAAATTACAATTTTGTGTAGTGTGTCGTAAAAGTTGGCAGTTATGGCATTGTATTAAGTTTTTTTTTCATTATTTTTTCCCAAAGTATTCTATGGTAATATAAATATTTTATGTTTTGTAGTTTATGTATATTGCTATTTGGTGAGATTTTTATTATATAGATTGGAAGTAAATTATTATTTTTTGTTGAAGTATGTGTTTTGAATCGTGTTACTTTAATTAATTGACTTTCTTGTATTTACAGGTTATTTAGTTTACATAAAATTTCCATTTCATTGACATTTTTATTTAAACGTTTTAATAAATAAGTATGCTTTTTCGGATTTTGGTGTGAATGTATAGCAGTTTGTTTTTGTGTTTTTTAATATTTTTATAGTGTTATTAAAGTCATTAATTGATTTAAAGTATAATATGTTAGTTGCTGTGAATATGTTTTATGTAGAAATTTTTTGTATTTATGATTCACTGTAATACTGTTTTATCGGGTCCTTAGATTCCTGGTAAATTATATTTATGGATGGAGGTTCGTTGTTGTTTTGTCTATCGTTTTTCAGCTCACATGTGTCAACCGTTATTGGCGTGGTCTATTTCCTTGAACGAAGCTCTATTGTTCTTCTGTTTGTTTATATTATTAACTTCGACGGTTCTTTTTTTTTCTTATTTCTTCTATCATTGTATCATTTGTTTCAATGTCTTCAATTTGTATCTCTTCTGTATCTAAAATTGCGGATTTATTTTTATAGTGATATTGCATTATCTCCATTATTGTTATTAATATTTTTTTCCTGTATTTTTCAATTATTTTTCTAATTTATTATTTTCTTCGTTTAAATTTTTAATAGTATTTTCATAATATTTTGTATTTGTTTTTTCATTTTATAATATTTCTAGCTTTAGGTTATTATTATTTATTATTTCAATTTTTCGTATTTTTTTTATTTTAAATCTAAATTTAACCGTATTTTGATTTATTTTATTAGAATTGGGTAATAATTATAGGTTTTTTGCAATAGTCTTTCAAGTTGTATTCCACTTGTTGTTTCTATGGCGGTTTGTGTTTCATTTTTATTTATTTGTATTCAATTATTATTTATTTTTATTAGATTTATTAATGATTTATTATTAATTTCTACCACTCTCGCACTAATAATTAAAATTTTTTTATTGATTTATAAATTTTTCATTTTTATTAGGTATTATTTTAAATAAAATTATATATTAATACACTATTTAGTTTTTCACTTATATTAATATTTAATGTTATTTTTTACAATTATTTAATACTGAATTAATATACTTTTTTCTTGTGGAGGCATATAGAGATTTAGTTGCGGTAACGTGTTCCGATGTTAGGGTTCAATGGTCAGTAGTTGACTGTTAAATCGCTACCTATGTACATGTAAGAATGTTAGAAATACGATAATACCTAATGGTGGAATTTGTATTTATAGTATAATTTTAAACAGCTATTTTTATAAAGTAGTACAAAATTATTATTGTATTTATAGTGTAATTTTAAACAGCTATTTTTATAAAGTAGTACAAAATTATTACTGCATTGTTTGAAATGCATACAAAAATAAATCGTTATCATCAAAATAAAATTTCACATTTCACGTATATCAATTATAGTTTGCACCGAATACTTCTTTTTTTACATAATTATTTAAAATCATAATTATGTTTTTTTTTATATCGCGTGTCACTAGTATTTCTAGAGCATAATATATTAAACATTGAATTAAATAAAAAGAATATATTTGTTTTTATAACTCCGAATAATTATGATATAAATCATATTGAAGTTAAAACTAATTTGTATGGTGTAATACAGTTAATTAATATAATGTATTTTTGTATTTATTTATTAATTAAGTTAAACAGCAATTTCCAGAAACAAGATTCAAATTCATGATTTACCATTCCAAAGACTGCTTCCATAGAGTCTTGTTTCTTTTTCGTTCAGCAGTGTCCAGGCACCCGGGGTTGAGTCGAGACCCCTGATGAAATCATGGGCTTGTTTCGCGGTCTTGCCTTTCCAATCAAGCTTCTGTAGTTCTTTCTTATTAATCATCGGATCGTACGTAGCGCTGTCTTTAGTCTGGGGTTGTACAGGCGCTGTGCCCTTGGTCACGTACATCACCGCTTCGGCCATAGCTTTTATACCTTCGGGGTACATGAACCGATTGTAAAGCGAATCCAAGGTATCGTCTAATTTGACAGTGCAGCTTCTTTGTAATAAAATAGGACCCGTGTCCAGGCCATCATCCGCCCAAAATATTGAAAAGCCCGCAGTTTCGTCACCTTCTATCAGAGTCCTATGTACGTGTAGTATTTATGGTTGCAGAATATTTATAAAAATATATATGAGAAAAATTTTATAATTGCGATCAATTTATCATAATTTAGATATATAAGTATGCGTAAATACTGTCTTTTCTCTATTAAACTAGTAATTTGAAAACATGATTCAAGTTGTTTTCATTGTTATTTTTATTATTGAAGTTGATTAATTATCTATTGACTAAATGTATAATAAAATATTTTTCAATTTTTAAAATGCATATAATTTAATTCACTAAGATTTTTTAATTTACATATACACTAATTTTATACGTAAAAAATAAAATGTTTAAAAATTTTTTTTTCTTACATAAACTTTAAATTTTACGATAATAACAAATAAATATATTAAATGACTCGTGTGTATAAAATTTTAAATTTTTAAATTATAATTTCTAGAAAACCAGAATATTACAGGAAAGTTTACATATATTCTAGATGAAAGTTGAAATGACACGATTTTAGTTTTCTTTATTAAACCAGTATCTGGTTTAATTCAATTATCTATTCCATTAGATGAATAAGCCAATGAAGATACATTACAATGATGCAAATTCAGACACTATAAAAAAGTGAAAACATTTTTATTTTCTATTTCAATTAATTATTTTAACAATATTTTATAATGACAGAATTCTGTATTTAATAAACAAATAATAAACTCAAAAAAATATGTTTTTATGAAATATTTATCATATACTGTAATAAAATATTAAGTAATTTTATTTTAAATTTATACATTCGTTAACATTAATTTTTTAATATTTAAATTATTTGAAGTTCGTCGAAGTTTATTGTAGAATTTAAAAGAGATAATAAGAATACGAAGAATGAATAATATTTTTTAATAGATTGACCAATAGATATTGATATAAATTGTCTAATAGATACCAAATATCTATATGTATAATGAAATAAACACGCATTACTAATAATTTGCAATGAAAATAATAGTCACCAGCTAATGGCACTGGCACCTCGATGCCTCGGCAGTAGTGAAGGATGATAACATATGCTTCGATGTTTCGGATGATTGATTACTTCTATAGGGATGAATTGGGTACAGAATGGTAACACGTTCAGGTCAACCTCAATGCTTTTATAAAGCTCCAGAACCTCTGGAAGAGTTACCCCCTTGGTGCGCCAAGTTTTAATCTTGAAGACCGGCGTGCAATCGCGTTTTGCCGTTATTGCTGTAAATTTTATTATTCGCAAGTGGCAAATTTTAAAAAAATTCATAATTTATTTGTGTTACAACAATAAGAAATTTCATAAATGTTATAAAGGTTTAATAAATATATTTTTTATTAATTAATTCAAAACTAATTTAAAACTAAATAATTTTTTATGAGGTAACTGTTACCAAATTTATTTGCAGTTACCTGATTTAAATTTAAAATGTTTGTCAATGTCAATACAGCAGTAGAATATTTAATTTTATTATTGAAAGATCAAAATAAGTAAAAAAATCTTTATCATATTCTATATTATCCAGTATATTGATTAAAAATTATATTCATTTTAAATAATTACCGAGAAAATTTATAAGATTGTATCATTTATATAAGATAGATATCCTTACTATTATTTTTTACGTTTTTTTGTGTTTCACAAATAATTCGTAAGTTTTTTGTGGTAATATTGAAAACATATTTTTCATCGTTTAAATTAAATACATTGTTTTAAATATAATATTTACTGGATTATAAGTCTCTTATATATTACTTAGATTAAAATTATTATATTATCTAGATTAAAATTTCTACTTTATTTTTTATAACTAGCAATAAATTTATACGGATTAAATCATAATTAGATAAATGCTTCATTTTTATGCTCAGTTATGAATCATAATTTCATTTATACATTTGTAATTTGAAAGTTTTTGCATATACATATTACTTACAAACTTCAATTCATTTTTTTACAATTCATTTTTCAAATACGTTGCATTTTTTATAATCAGTAATTTTAGTTACTTAATTTGAATATTGTAATAATATTTAGCTTTAATATGTAATCTTGTATTAAACAGTTAATCGGTAATTTTTTAATAATTTTTTAACTATAATTTACAGAAATTATAATTTAATTTCAATCTTTTAATAATAGAATTTATTGTACAAATATTAAAATATATATTCATATAATTATTTAACAATTGAGCTTATTCTAAATTACATCTACGCCAAAATATTTTATTTCTATATATGCATATATATCTTTTTCAAATTTTGTAGATTAATTTCCGTTTTTTTTCAATATAATACTAGATATAAGATCTATATATAACTTTTATTTTCATTATACTTTAAGTCTCTTAAAATTAGATTATATTCTACACTTTTATATTTAATTTTAGAAAAAAATTTTAGATTAAAAATTGGTTAATTTTGCATTTCATAGTTTATTTCTTTATTCATAATTTCAACTAAGTAAAAAAAGAATTTCATCACAACTTGAATAGATGCGGGTTAATTTAATAACTTATTTACAAAGAGTTATATTTGTTCTTATAATATATCATTGATATTATTTTTTTAAAGAAGGAAGTGGTAAATTCTTAATAAAAATTCCATTAAACTTACAAGTAATAAATATTTGTTTACATACTTCTTCATTCATATTACACATAGATAACCATATTTATTATTTTTTGTAGAAATTTGTTTTCTATTTGAAAATAATAATAAATTAGTTATAACTATTGTATTTAATCCATTTATCATTAAGAGATAACAATACATATATGTATTATATTCATTCAAAGTTATGTAAAAAAAACATCTTTTAAAATTTTAATTTTTTAGACTTGAATAATTAATAAGAAAAATTATTTCTGATAGTTTTCATATAAAAGTTGTTAAGTAATTTGTTTTTATGTTTACAATTAAAGAAAATTTTTCTTAAAATTTCTAAGAATAAATAATTAATAAAGTTATAAATATTTTATTTACCAAGTATATCTTCTTTGCCCAATTTATCCGGTATAGTGAAAACTCCTGTTATTTCATGACCATCTTTTCTTAGTAACCTGTAGACCTCAGCCGCAAAATTACTCTGTCCGATTATGGCAATTTTTAACTTCCTCATTGTTTTCTACATATCAATAAAAGTAATTTTATTATTATTGTCGAAGCAATTAATACTTCTTTAGAAAATAAAGTTAAAATTATAGTTATTACAACAATCATTTTTGAAAACTCATACAGTAATTTTAGATTATTAATTCGATATAATGGTTGAATGAGTTTTTAATATTTTAAGAAATTAAAGATATAATAATTTTTTATTTATTATATCGGTATTTTTAAAATATGTTATAGAAATATTGAATTTATCTATGTTACATGTACTGTTGATGTTACTAATAAGAACTTTTAATTACAATAATATTGACATCGATAACATTGACACTGCAAGAGTATAAACTCATTTAAATACGAAAATACCCACAACTTTCTTAATTTATTCCGTTATAAAATATTAGAAGAGGATGAATATGATGTAAACAAAATGAATTTATAATATTTCAAGTAAATTTATATAAATAATAAAAGAACTATGCAGTTATCCGTATAAATTTAAATCATCAGTTGATTAAATATGTAAATAGTATGCATTAATGTTATTATTAAAAGGTAATAAAAATATGTAGTAACGGTATATAATATTTTACTCACATATATGAAGAAGTAAAGATGATCCTATTCACACGCACAGATTTTACTTTAATTGATTGACGCGCTTGAGCGGCATGTACGCTTACAAATTCTATGAATAAAAAAAATTTTTAACGAATTATTTTAAGAGTCGCAAAGATTATATATAGCAAGATATAAGAAAACTCGAGGATAACACGAGAAATTTCTATATCAAAAGACCGGAATCGAAATACTTTCAATTTAATTAGTTATTTAATCGCTATTTAATTGCTATTTAATTGCTATTTATCTAGTTATAGTGGAATACATTTGATAATACGTATCTAATTTTCACGAGGTTACACCATATTATCTTACTTCCTTTTAAATTACCATCAGAAAAAGAACATTGATTAGTATTTTTTCATCCGGTGTATAAAAGGTAACTGACAAATGTTTAAACGTCAGTTTGAAAACAATAAAAAATTACATTAGTAAAGTCGGAGTTTATAAGTATTGATAAGGTAAAGGCAGAAGTAAGTATAATATTAAAAGAAAATATTAATTTTACGAGTATTAAATGAAAAAAACTCTTCATTCAATCTTTGGCGAATGGAAGAAACCGTACAACAACAATAGTTAACGCAAAAAAAGTATAAAGTCCATATTAAAATTCGGGTTCCGACCACATAACATAAAAACCCGACGTATTTTTGGTTTCAGGTAATAAGAGGAGCGCTGCTCTTATCCGGTCAGTTAGTAACGTGCGTAACCGATATTTTGAGGCAAAAGCATCGATCGAGCGCGTTGCGATCGATGGAAGAAAAGCTCGCGGTCGAGGAGAAGTCACGGAACTATTAAAGGCATTGACGACGTTGCCGTTGGAAAGGTGAGCTCCACTGAATGCGACTGGAGCGGGGATATTCGAAAGGCTATGTCGCACTTTTCTGGGATGGCGCGTGAAAACCGGCTGGCTGAGTTTATTGAACTAGCCTGGCTTCGTTTTACGCCACGGTTTATATAATCCCTCGATTTATCGTTGCTCCCTGCCCGGCGTATCTTGATTTTTATCCAAAATCCCCCTCTCGCCCTGCCTTCATTGGATAAGATTGGCAATGTAATTACTCGTGTTTGCTCAAATGAAATAAAAAGTTTTGTTCAACCGCCGATATCGCTTGCCGCGTGAGGGGAATCACAGCGTTGTTGCCACCGTGATTTCGCGAGGTGAATCTGTCTGATGTCATGGAAGTAATAGATTGTCCCTATTCAATTTACTAATGTTAATTTTATTATACATTATTACATTATCCTCATTATTATATTGTCATTCGTTTCGTTAGATTTTTAAAAAGAGAAAGATTAACTTTGAAAGATCGCTTATCGATTTATTTCTTTTTATGTTTGATCTAATTATTTTCGACTATATTAAAATTTTGTGGTTTAAACACATCACTGTAACCAAAAAATACCAAGAAAATTTAATTAAACTTTAATTAAAAATAGGTAATTAATGAAAAATAAACACAAAATCATTATTACTTAAAAGTTTAATTGATTAATACCATGTATTCTTTCATTTTTATCTTTAGTTTAATCTAATTAATTTTTTAAATTAAATTCTTCTTTATTTCATATCAACTTAAATGCGATTGCAATTTAAATATAGTAATGATATCAAAATATTTAAAAATTTATAGTTGAAAAATTAGTATTTCACTAATAATGTACAAACTTTATTTAAATACTAAATGAATATTTATTCTTTTCTTCCATCCTATAAGAATTTGAAAATTTTTTAAAATATTTTCTTAAAACAAATGCTTTTTCTTATATAAATATAGTTATATTATGAATAAACTATTTCTATAAAATTTGATATAATTTTTATAAATGAGAACATAACGTTTCAAGTAGTATATTTTGTTTTTTTTATAAATGCAATTACTTAAATTTATTTATTTTTTCTTTGTAAAAGTAAAATATTTTCTTAACATTGCATTACACTGAAAGCTCTCTCTTAGAATGAGAAAATGTATCGATTAATTTTCTGAGTAATGGTTTTATTGCATCAACTTGTTTACTTCCAAGAAACTGATGGACAATGATTATCTCTACAGATATTTTCCGGATGTATATGCTGACATTTTTTATAAAATTCAAATTTTTTCATATCTTATCTTTAATTAAAAAAATATACAATATATTAAAATTAAAAATATTCAATTGAATTAAATCAATATTAAAAATTTCAACTAATCCATATAATACATTAAATTTTTAAATGTTAAATGTAAATTTTTTAATTAAATTCAAACTTACACAAAAATTATATAACGAATGGTCATAAATTTTTCTGTGATTAATTGTTTTATATTTATATGTTTTATTATACACGTATATGTGTTAAATCATATATATTTTTTATGCTTGAAGTAACATTGTGTTAACAATAGCAACAATAACAAAAAATCTTTTACTGAAACCACAAAGCTCTATTTTTGGATACGAGGGATACTCAAAATCGATTCAACAGAACCTTTTAATATCAAGATAAATGATTTTATGGTAGTAAAAAATTACAAGAAGAATAATCAAACTTTATAAGAATTGCGTTTAGTCTTAGTTATCAAGGTTACATTGCTAAAACTTATTTTAATAGGTTTTTTATTTCTAAAAATAGTACCTTTAATGTAGAATTTTCATTAGTTCTAAATGGATATTTTAATTCACCAAAAATTGAGACAATTGCAAAATATATTCATAAAAATGTTTTAAAGTTAGTTTGACGTTTCAATATATATGATATTTCGGTTTTAACTTCGAAAGAATAAAGATCCAAGTATAAATATTATAAATTCTATTGGATATTATGAAGATTGTTATAATAGTAGATGTACTATAGAGTAAAAGCCTAACAAATATAAGAAATTCTATTATTACTGCCATAATCAATAATTTTAATGGCAAATATCTTATTAAATTTTGCGAGCTTATCAATTGAACAAAGCGTAAAAAAATATAGAGTTGCAAAAAAGAAATAGAGATACAAAAAATATAAAAGGTAACAGAGACCAAGATTGCAATTAAGTAGTCCTAAAATATAAAGATATTTTACATCTATTGTTCTATCTTAAAGTTTCTTATTATTAAAATTATAAAATAAGATAAATTAGATATATATAGAATGAAAAAATTAATCTTAAAAGAACCACTAGACGTTAATAGTAGCAGTTTGTGTATGAAACGAATAAACTTAAAAACGTCTATTAAAGGAATCAAAATGATTATGAACCATATATTTTATATCGAAAATATATTTTAGGAAAAGTGTGAATTTTATAAAGAGATAATTGATATAGATAAGTTAAAACAAGTATTAGTAACGTTTGATTAATAAAACCGTTAGGAAAGTTATATGCGGAGTTAAGAGTATTATAAGTACAGATTTATAAATGAGAGAAAGGGAGGATTGAAAGTGAAAGAGTAAGAAGAAAAAGACAGAGAGAAAGAGAGAGTTTATATAAAAGACACAAAATATATACTTATAAATAGGTGTACAAAGTTTTTTATGTTATTAGAATAGGTGGAAAATTTTATATTGATTCAAATATATAGTATCTATTCATTACAGGAAAAAAGTTTTGGTTCTTTTAAAAGATTTTCTTTATTTACATTTGATATCATTTCCTCAATTTAATTTATTATTAAACTAGTTTCTTGTATTATATAAGATAATAGAATTTCACTTCCTATTTTTCAAACAATTTATTTCTCTCTTAATATAATTATATAAAGCTACGTAATTAATAACTTTTTATAATATGTCGTTTGCTACTATAAAAATTACTGTTATAACTTTATTATATAGAGAAAAGAATAAAAGATCATAATATATAAAAAATAATAATATTTAATAAACGTTAGAAGACTGAAAGTACAGATATCGAGGGCAGAACAACAATCTTTCTGGATTAAATAAATTATGTGTATATGACATAATTTACAAATCATAAGTTTTAGATAGTTTATTATTTTATCGTGATATTTTAAAAAAATGATCAGATATGAATATAATTTAATACATTATTTTATAGATGATTTAATGAATCTAACTCGATTTAGTATTTTAATAGCGAACAATTTTATTCGTTTATCAATTGTTAATAAGAAACTTAAGTAAAATAATATACCGATTCATTTAAGGATAAATTATTTCTAATACCGTACAACAAAAAAAAGAAAAAAAAATATAATAACAAAAACAAAAACAATAATAATATAATAATTTGCACATATAATAAAGATATTATATATCAGATGAAAGGGTTTGTATTTTAACAACATCAGATAATATCCATATCTACGTTACAACAATTAATTTTTCCACTGATAAATAATGATTGAATATTTTAGTATAGTCGATGTCATTTGATGGTTAATTATTACCATCTGTTCAAAATTGTGGATAATTGAAAGTTTACGAGTTTATAGTTTCTATTATAATGCATTTATAAAACTTCATAATAATGGCAAATAAGTAGACGAATAAGATGGTAAAACATAATTCTGAAAGAATAATTTATGTATTAATTCATGGAATAAAGTACAAATACTTTTTAAAGTACATTAAATCTAGTTTAAGTAATATTATTTTTTCTAATAAAATATTTACTTCGGTTATGAATAAAATTTAAAAAAAAATTGTAAATACATCAATGCATAGATAATTTATTACATCGAAAACGTTATAATTTATTATAAGAAAAACTTGTATAAGAATACTACTAAAAAATATGCAACTAGAATTTTTTTAAATTTAAAATTAAATATAATAATTCAATACTATGATAATTATATTAAAGAAATCATCTTTGTATACATGAATTTTTCCATTTAATTAAATTATTATTATTATTATATATTAATAGATATTTTTAATTTGAAATATTAATTCATTTTTCTTAGTAAATTAAAAATTTAATATATTTTAAAGTATAAATAATTTAAAGGTTATTAATTACAATTTTGAACTTCAACATACTCATATTGCTAAAATGATGTTCATAAGATAACAATAGACATGAATTAAAGGAATTTTCCTAGATTTATATTTTTATGAATATAATAAAAACAATTTGTAAATTATTTATTTATCTATTTGTTTTGTATAATTTTTTCATGTTTATATACATAGAAAATAAGCTAACATTTAAATATAAAACATCTATACTATCAAATTTTTAAGATTATTATGGTTTAATAAATGTTCTTTTAATGAGTACCATAATACAAGTTCATAAGTTTAATTTTTGCTTTTTTTAAGAATATGTTTAAAAAAATATCAACTTTCTTAATCATTTTTATAATTTATACAAACTTGACATTGAATTTGAACAAGTAAATTAAAGGATTCAATAATCTATATTTTAAATTATATTGAAATAAAATATTATATTTAATAATTAATAAGGTTTTCGATCAGTACTATTAGTTAGTATTATTAACTATTGTTTATTTTTAGAAATAAAAAATTTTTGTAGCTAACTATAAGTTTTAATTTGATACATTTTTCTTGTTTTGGTAAAGAGATATAAAAAATCTTAAATTATAAACTCATCTGCAATAATTTATAAACCACTTGAATACATTTTTTTACGATTTTGTATAATTTTCAATAAATTATGCGTTACGTAGAGTTCACTCTGTAATAGTGATTAACAAGCGAGAATTATTAATCTTTAAAAAATAAAGTATCTTCATAAAATAATTTTATAATATTTTAATATAGTTATTATAACTAATTATATATAAATTAATTATTTTTCTTTGTCAATTAATCGTGATATTAACAAAATATCAATAATCAGATCATTTGGAATATCGAAAATATTTTCAATTGTATTTGTAATAAAAAAATTATTGCAAATTTATTTTTTTTAAATTTTAGTTGAAACACTTCTGTTTTTAATAAACATTAATTTAAACTAAAAACTAACTTTCTATAAACATTAATTTAAAAGTAAACAGTAATTCTTTAATGTGATACAATTTTATCAAGATGATTTTCTAATTAAGATGTATATTATACATTGGTAAACTAATTAGTATCATAATTTTTATATATAAAAAACTATTTTAAATATTTTAAATTAAAAGTACATAATAATATTTTTTAGACGTATAAATATCAGAATAATTTTTAAAAAAAATTATCAAAGATTTTGTTTTTATATAAAATTATATAAAAAGAAACGTTTCTATATATATATATATATATATATGTGTATAGTATTCGAATTTAAATATTTTTGACATGTTTTTATAAATATATCTTGTATTTTAAAGTAAAAAATAGAAGATCTTTAAAATAACAAATACTTTATGTAATTTATTTTTCTAAATATCAATATATAAGGATCATTGAACATTATATTTTGATTATAAATTAGAATTAAGTAGTATATTGAAACTTCACTTGAAAGCAAATCGATGTGGATTATGGATTGTGTGAAAACTTTTTGTTTACTGCATTGCGCATCTGACAATCATCATTTATAGCAAGTTTTCATTGGTCCCTGATATTTAGAGAAAGACATCATTTTCAATAATAAAGTTGAACCTTTATCTTTCCAAATTTATTACAATATTTACCAACAAAAATTCAAAATACAGAATGATTAGATCTATTTGAAACGGTGTAAAATTAACCAATCTTTAAAATTTTCCGGAAATAAAAAGTTGGAACTACCGACGGAATTGAGAAACATAATATTATTTACAATAAAAAAATTATGAATTAAAGTTTAATACTACATAGTCCAGAACAATTAAACTTTTTAAGATAAATTAATTGATAAACTAATTGACAAATCCGATTGCTTTTGCCATAATAAGATATGAAATTTCACAAATTTTCTGAAATCAGAATCCAATTTTTATATTTTCGTAAAAAATTGTATTAATTTTATTTCTCTCATGAATTATCAGTTTTATAATTTTATTATATTTAGAAAAATATACAAACATATAATATAAAAAAATAGTAATAATCTACGATTACAGGTAAACTTAAAATATGAATTATCATACATTATATTAGTTCAATAACTAATTTTGTACTTAATATAAAATTAATAAAATTTATTTAGTACGATAATTTCACAAAATTTAGATTAGAAAAATATATCAAATTGAAATATAATTATAAAGTATAAATATATAATTACAAGAATCATCTTGATGTTTTAAAAATTTAGGTTAAAAAATATTCCGCTTATTTAACCACTTATGATTTCAGTGTTATTTAAGATACTAAATAAAAAAACAAAACATTAAAAAAAATCTTATATAAGAATTATTTATTTATTTCTGATCTAATAATCTAATATTAAAAACCTAGAATATTTAATTATAGTCACTATAAAAATTAATGTAGATCACTGATGACGTTACATTATGTAAATGATGTATATTTCCTTTAATAATATATGTATTTTTCAGATGAACTAATATTTCATATCTATTTTAACTAAAAAATAAAATTTTACACGATAATTGCAGTTAATATTTTATATTAACTTTCCAACTATTTTACATGATTTATTTATTGTATAAACTACTTGCTATAAATAATACTTAAAATATACATTTAAATCATATTTGATCTATAAAATTTATATTCAAGCACTTACAAAAAGTTAAATGAACCCACTTTTAAATAATAAAAAGTATCAATAGCAATAAAACAATAGATTTCGCATAAATATAATTTGATAAACATAATTGTATGTGTTTTTAATACGTATAATCGATGGGTTTCACGGGAAATAAACTCATCGCTAGAAACTCATCGGATTCAATAAAAAAAATAGTTATCACGAGGTCGAGGTGTCAGGTCTCGATAAGATGTTTACCGTCCACCCGGCAATCCATGCGCGTGATTTTTCCCTTAAATGCAGACGCGCGCCTTGTGCTTCGGATGATCAATTTTCCGGCAGATATATTTATTGCCTATATTTGCAGAATCACATCGCTTTTTTATATACGTCACAACTTTTGAACGATTTTAATCACATAAATAATAAACATAAGCTACATAATTTGTTTAAAAACACATAAATTTATTTGTATATATTATAACACTCTACTTCAGTTTTTTAATATTTTAATAATCATCTACTTCAACGTGATATGTTATTGGTTGCTTACATTATTGATGGTTATCATTTGTTATTATGTGATTTATTGGTTTTCATTAGTTTAAATCTTATAAAACCTTCTTATATTTATAGTAATCATCAATAATAAAAACGTTACAATAATTTATGAATAATTTATCGATCCTTTTTAATTTAAAAGTAGTTTTAATATTTGGAAAAGTATCAATGTATTTTCTTATGAAATATACACTTTTATTAATTTTCTATTCTTTAAATTAAAAGTTAAATGTGTGCTTTTATGTTTTGTATTTAAAAATGTAAACCAATGATTTAATTATGTTAAATTATAATTTTTTTAATAATATTATCATATGAAGTAAAGAAAAATTCTAATTATTAATATTTTAAAATATTTAATTAGTTTATTTAATTATATTTATAAATAATTAACAATTACTAAATACATTAATTTTATAAAGTTTTAATTAAGAATCTAAAACTTAATCTTAAATATATAACATACGTAAATGAACATAATATTTACCGCAATCTTAAAAATTAAAACAAATAATTTTGAAGAATTAAAATTCTTTTATTGAATATATGATGTGAATATAACTTGATCAAAACAATTTATATATTCTTATTGTAAATATCAGTTTATATTAATTTATATATTCTTATTTTTATTTTTCTTTGATAGTACAATATATTTATATCTAATGGTAAGGTCGTACTTAAAAACTATTTACATATTTTAAATAAATAATGCAGATTATACTTTTATTTATATATTTTATAAATAAAAGTTTTAAACAAATTATTTATAATACAATAATATCTTTTATTCAAAATAAATTAAATTTGCTAATAAAATTAATAAAATAAGAATTATAAAAATTGTTGCTAAATTATTAAAAGTAGAATAGAATTATTTTTTATATAACAAAATTGTTTGAAATTTGTAAATTTTATATTAACTAATTTTTATAATAAAAATAATATTACAAAAAAATTTTTATATTGAAAATTTTTGTAGCTATGACTCTTGTAAATAACTTTCATTTAATATTTTTTGTATTTAAAAGAATATTTTTTTTATAGTGTAATAAAATTTATAACATATAAATTTATTTAATTATCAATGAATCAACGTATCTTAATATTTTTTAATAGACTATAAAAGTTTTCTAAAACTATTTTTAAATAAAAAATTTATCTCAAATATAAAAAACGTACAAATTTTTTCGCACTATATTTTAAATAAATCTTTTATAAAATTTAAGGAATAAAATTAATTTATGATATATTATATTTATAATATATAAAATATATCAGTTTCTAAAAAAAAAATTTGTTATGTGTATATTCCATAAATCAATTTTACCTATGTAGATTGTTTACATAAATAGATTTTTATAAATATTTACATAAATATTTATCTTTGAACTATATTGTTTCTATTGTGGAATATCTTCTGCTGAAGACATCGCGTGAAGACAGTTAAAAAGCAATGAATCTTGCGTTAACATCAGCTGTAGTCTTGAAATTTCGATATTCGATTTCAGCTTTAAATTTGTTTAAGTTATATCCAAAATATTTTACAAAAATTTGACATTTTTTTGTTAAATGATTTTTCAAATTGCCTTTGCTTACATCCCCTCAAACTAACTCGGTTTGTGCCTACTGCAACGATTTTAATCTATTTAGTTCTGCATTAAATGAGCTCGCTATTTTTTAATAGAGGTTATCCTTATAAAAAACTTATAATTATATAAAATACTATAATACATAAAAAAATTAAGTATTTTGATTTAGAAAATCGCATAACATTTTTCCAGTAAGTGATATATATTTAGGGAGAGTCAAAATTACAGAAGTAACTTTATCAAATATGATTACTTATATACATTTTTATTTTTGAAATTCTAAAAACTATCACTATCCGTCATTAATTTCTAATAAAATTTAAAATAGAATACAATTTCAACAAAACCTTTACGAAAAGAGCTGATATTAAATATTATAGGTATGATTTTACTTTTTAATTTAAATTTATAATTTATAAAATTATAATATGTTTATATATTTAATTAAAATGACAAATATGAATTTAAATCTAAAGTTAAATTTATAATATAATATATACTTTATTAAGAAATACAGTTAGATTAGCAAAAAATAAAAATCTCTAAAAAATACAAATAAATATTTACTAAAGAAGAAGTTATAAACCTACTTTTCCATAATGATTAAATAGATTCGTGCAGTTTTAGTAAATCATCGAAAATAATAAAAAATAGTAAAATATATTAAAAGTTTTTTCATTATTTCATATCCTTATCCATAGTGTTTTTTTTTTGAAGAAGAAAAAATTAATTGATTTTTTTAATATTATAAAATTTTTTAAATATTTTATAAGTATTTATAATGATATCAGATATTTTACTGGATTGTTATTTTACTGGTTTTAAGTGAAGGCTCCTTTCCTTATTGAAATAATATTCTCACAAATTGTAGTGATCGATTTGCCAAAAATATAAATTTTTTCGAATTGATAAATTTTTTTTATCATTATCAAGAAAATTAATGATAATAATCCACAAAATTTTTATTTGACAATAACATAATACTACAAGCTGATTATTATCAATTCACTTTATGTATGTTTTAAATTAACTAAATTTGAACTTTTATATTGATTTGTGATTTTATTTTATCTCTCTACATTAAAAAATGATTAAAAATGAAATAATGTTAATAATATGTGTAAAATATATCATTGAAATCATATTATATTATATTTTATTATATTATCATATAACAAAATGAAAACTTATCAAATAATAAAATCATTGAAAGCTTTACCTTACTTTTCCCTGATTTACATCAACAAATTCTGACTTATTGAAAAATTTTAATTTTACTTATGTGTATAATTCTATTATCTAATTCGAATCTATACTTTGAGCTGCGAAGTAGTTACTTTTTTATCATACTTCCAACGTTAACTTGCATGTGAAGATTAAATGCGTTTTTTTATTAATATAGTACTTTCTGGTTTTTATATATTTAAAATATGAAGTGCCAAAATGCGTTTCGTGATACTTTTATTCAGCTTTATAAATTAAAGCTCAACACAAGTACCTGAATGCCATAAATAGTTATATTTGCATACTATTTAACGATAACTTGGATCGCTAATTTTACAACTGTCATGTTGCCTATTATGATTTCAGGTCAATTGTTGAAAACTTCACAATTCTATTTTAATAATATAGTTTTTCTAAAGTGTAAATAATAATAATAGCTATAATAATTTAAGTAAACGCTGATAATTTCAGAAAATAAAAATGTTTATCTAAATAGTTTATTTTTATTACGTATAAAAAAAACAAGAAAATATATATGTACAAATAATTCAAGAATTTTGTTTACTTTAAAATATAAAATAAATAATTTTTTTAGGTACAATAATTATAACAACACAAAATAATAAGTTATTGAAACATTTAATTTTTTCTAAAGATGTATAATATTAATAATATATAAATATATATAAATACATATACAAAAATAAAACTATTTATGAAATTAAATTAAATAAGTAAAATAATTAGGTAGAATATTAAAAAATGCTGTAAAAATGATTAAAACAATAGAAAATATAAGTTATGTATATAAAAATTATTCAATAAAATCCAATTATATATTTTATTTTTTCCGCCAATAAAAGTAATGTACTCATTTCTAATTTAAAAACTTTATTACTTACTTGCAAGGCTCTAATATTTAACTTGAATTTAATCATATATGATTTACAAAATTATATGCATCTAAATTATTAAGTAATTTACATTTCTTCCTGTAAATTACGTTTCTAATCTAATACGATTTTGTCGCGATCTTTCATATTTCACCTTTTTTGGTTTAAGTCACAGTCCATCAGAAAATTGCATTAAATTCAAACTTCTTTTTATTTTTGTAAAATATTTACAAAGTACTCAAAATCAACTAGGCAATTTTAAAGAATTATATCCATCAATAATTAAAGTAAGTAATTAACAAATATAATTGATTACATTTATAATTTATAAATATGATTAATTTATGATTAAATATACATCGTTCAAAGTTTAATAATATCGCATTTATAAATATATTTTTAATAGTATTTGATACGTTTTAATAATTATATATTTCGTCATATATATAATAAAAAAAACATATTTCTGACTTAAAATTCACTCGATTTTTTAACGGTTGGTCATTTTTCAAATACAAATTGTATATGATTAATTCTTGACGTTTGGCTAGTCATGTACCGTCACGAATACATCTTACAAAAAAATTACAATTTTCGGTAATTTAATTTTTAGATGTTTTATTCAGTGGATTTACTTCGCATGAGAAAAAGTAGAAAAGGGCGACTTCCTAAATGTTGGCTTGCTGGTACTATTAAGGATTTCATCGGTATTGGATTCCATAAATTATCTAAAACAGAAGTTGAATGTGTATATGTTGAAGCTGCATGGTATTAAATTTATATTTATATTTAATATTTTTTTATTCTGTAAAAATATCAATAGATTTTTCATAATTCAAAATTCAATATTATTATTTCTTGAAAGAACTCATTTTATAGTTTTCTGAATTATTAAAAAAACTCTTTTATTTATTTTTTATTGATAATTGGAACTAATAGTATAAAAATATAGTTACAATTTTAATAGTCGAAAAATACAAAAAAGTATAACAAAATTTTTACCAAAAATTGCTTACACATACTTTAAAACTATATTATTGACTATATAAATATGTGTGATATAAATAATTTTTTTTAACAATCATTAATTATTAGAATATCATATCACATTACTTTTAAAAAATAATAAGAAATTAATTAATTAAATAAAATATTTTTAAATTTATGCGTTAAACATATAATAAAAAATACAAAATAGTCTGATTGCCATTTAAATTTAAAAGAAATTTTTTCTCTAAAACGAACTTCTTCAAATAATTATAAATTTTTTTATTTATATTATATTATTTTATATACATCATATAATTCACCTACAAATTTTACTGTATTTAATTAATTATTGTATTCTGTTAAAATTTTGACATTAAAAAAATAATTAATATTAGAATTACAATATATTTACACATACTATAGTGACGATATATTGGATGGTATAATTGGAAAAGAATCTTCTAACCGTTTTAGTCTTTATTTATCATCGCAGTTAGCTTTTGGTGCTTTAAAAATATTTCAAAAACAAGTTAGTAATTTAGGAGGTAATCATATTACTAAACTTATATGTACATAAATAAATTTATATATCTATATATATATTTTCATTATTAAATAAAATCCATTATTTTCACAGATGGATGTGAAAAATTGTATAAAAATATAATTACAAATTCAATAATATCAACAAAAAAAAATTCAAGGTTTAAAATAATTTTTATAAATAATTGTTCAAATATATTTTCAAAAGTAAACTATTCAATGTATTAACAACATTTATAGGCAGAAAAAAATTGAAAAAAATATAGATTTATCGATAGATACTGAAGTTGAAGCACTGGATTTAACTTGTCTATTTTCGGAAAAAGAAGTTGATAAACACCTTATTGATGATGACATACCTATGGTAAATAATTTAGATTCAAGATAATGAATTAAAAAAACATTGGAATATTTTATTGAAATATTATTTAATCGTATGTCATTTAAATAAATTATATTATTTAGCTAATTGAAATGGGTCTTGAATTTCACGATATTGTGAATAATATAGATGAAATAAGACGGTAATATTATTAAATTCTATTTTTATGTAAGAAAATTTTTATTTACCTAAAATATTTTCATTGTCTGTAGCAGATTTCCTACAAGTCCAACTTTGCTTGAAATGTTTTCTAATAATCATTTTGAAATATCAAATGCGAGAGCATCTAACAACCGTAAAATAATATTTTTATTACTATAAATTTACTTTTAATCAATGTTATGTAAAAAAAAATAATTACATAATTTATGTTTTTCAATCCTATCATATTTCAACTTTTTATAATCTTAGAAGAGAAAATAACAGATCCTTTACTTCAAAAAGAATCAACAAGTATTTCAGTCACTCCAAAACGAAAATACGATAAGTCTCATAATGAAACACCAAAAAAAAGGACAAGGGTATGAATTTCTATTTATAATTTGTAAACATAATTTAAGAATAATTAATTGAAACTAGATAATATTTATCAAATATTATTTTAATTTAATTTATAAATTATTAATACGCATTGATTAAAAAATTTTAAATACATGTAAGTTTAATTCTTGATAGAATTTGAAAATCTAGAATATTAAAATTTTATATATTAATATCTTTTACTAATTCCTGTAAAATAATGCATAATAAATATCGTGAAAAATTTAAACTTCAAATATACAAATTTCTTAGAAATTTATTTTAAAAATTAATTTTTTCAAAAATTCGAAAATAAATAGAATAGTTATTTAATAATAAATTTTAATATTTTTTACTACATCGCATTAAGTGTTAAAATTGTAGCTGAATAAGATACAAAAATTTTAAAAGAGGAATTCTATCTACAATTTATAGTATTCAAAAGTTTTTTAATTTTTCAGAAAGAAAATCTTATGTCGGCTAATCTTTCCTTAAAGCTATTATTTGTAAATTTTTATGACTGTAAAATATAAATTGTTTAATCTATACATCATCATGTTACATATTTAAAAAAAAAATAAAAATACTACCAATAAGATCTTTTCTAATATTTACATGTTTTTTTACATTCATATAATTTAGTTTTTAATAAATTGAATCTATTACAGAAATTAAAAATTATTACTATAAATTTAATAAGATTTATATTTTAAAAGAACCGTAGGCAAAATTTTTCTTTTTTTAATTTTTATAAATTAAGTGACTTAAAATAATAAAATAAAGATTATAAAATAATAAAGTGACATAAAATTCAATTTTTATATCAAACAATTATATAAGAAATATAAATTTTTTAATTTTTACATTTTCTTTAGTTTTTAATATAATTTTAAACAAAATTAGGCAATAAAAATTTTTTATTTTGAATCGTAAGGAACTTAAATTATTTATTAGAATAAACTTTTTTAATGCATGATTAATTAACTACAAACATATTGCTACAGTTGTAAGTATATTTTTACAGAGATTATTAGTATCAACGACAAATCCGTCAGAATTAGCAAGAAGTCCAACCACCTCAATTGAAGTAAGAAGATCAATATTTAAAAATCATGAAATCTCTCTTATAATGAATGCTGATCCCGGAACTAGTGGCTGTATTCCTATGGATGAAGATGCTGCCGAATCATTCTCAACTGTGGAACCAGTTGGTATGAAAAATTACGATTTATGATCAAACTCAAATAAAAGCAATATTAAAAATTAATTTTATATAACTAAAAATTAATTAGAAGATCATAATTATTTCAGCTAATTAAACAAGTTTTACGAAGTCTATAGAAAATTTTGTATATACTAGCCACTAAATGCCTTGAGTATACATTAAATTATTTATATTATATATTATATAGTTAAAAGTAGATTATTAAAACAGTTTTTATTATTAAAACAATAAAATGTAATGTGAATGAATTCTTTTTCTTCCTAGCTTTTATTCCTATTTGTTTTGTTTCAACAATTATTCCACGAATTTTTCGAAATTAATTATTTGTTATATGTACTAGAAATTAAATTTTATAATTTCAGTTTCAGAAACTATTTGATAATAATATTAGTCTTTATGATACATATAAAATATTTTATGATTTAAAATTTTTGTTAATTGTAAAAATGCAATTAAAACTTTGAATAGTATAGCAATATTTGTTACACTGATAATACGAAATTAATTTTGAAAATTTTTTGTTATATTTATTTAAAAATTTACTTGAAAATTTATTTTAGAATTTACTTTAATATGTATAAATAAATATTAATCGTTTGATTAATAGACAATGATGTGATTAATTATGCAAGAAAAGTTAACTGTAATAATCCATAATTTTAGAAACATTCATGTTAAATATTAAAGAGTTCAACGATTGAGAAAAAGTAATTAAGAACTACAATTCTCTTTTTTTTTATTTAAAATACTCATTTAATAGAAAAATTCATAAATAAATTTGTTAACTAACAAGTTTTATAGAAATTGCAATGTTAGAAAAAAAGTAATTATATAATGGTATTTTTATAATGCGTAGTTTCAAATTATATTACGAATTTTAGACTTTACGATTGAATCTTTTTGATAAGATAGAGGAAAATATATTTAAAGTTGATATCTTTATTCTATGTCTTGTATATATTACGCTTAAAATTAACTAGAATTTAAGCTCAATCACATATACATTTATAACAATGGAAATAAATATCTCTCTTTTAAAAATGCATACAGGACAATTAAGGAGTGCAACAAGATACTCTCCATCACGTTGGAGTACCGAAGAAATGCCGCTCCGACTACAAATATCTATAAATGAAAGCCTCGAACCACCACGCATCAGTGATGAAAGCTTTGTGGCACTGAAGACCCACGAAGAGACTGTCATAGGATTGCAAATCAACAAGGATATATTTGACTTGCTAACACCTCAGAATAATGCCATAGCTACAACTCACAGATACTCAAAAATGATCCATTCACCGCAAACCCTTTCGGTGCAAAAATTGCAGACCGATGATAGGCTACAAAATAAGAATAACAAAAAAAAGTAAACACAACACAATGATTTTTCATAATTTTCTTATTTTTTGCATGTCATTTAAAAAAGATTTAATATAGAAGTTTACTAAATAAAACTAATCTTCATAATTTTACATAATTTGATAAATTACGATGGATGCGAATATAAAAACATGATTGAAATGTTACTTTATATCTTCGATTTTTTTATAAATATTTTTTATCTTTAAAATTTTAAATAAATTTTTTTTATTTAGAATTGCTCGACGAAATCTCCAAAATGATTTTCAATTGGAAGAACTCAATGAAGAATTAATGAAAGTTTTGAATTCGCAAGATCAAAAATCTAAAAAAAGCCGTGTATTTGATCGAGTAAAACAAATTAATCTGAAAGAACCTGAAGGATACTTACATTGTACAAGAGTACAGTTTAAATAATTTGAATAATAATGTAGTCGTTAAATTATTTCTTATTATTCTAATATTATATTTTTTAATTTAGTCCCTGATATCTACCCAACCGAAAATTAATGGTAAAGTATTGGCCAAACTTCTATTAGTGTTACCATCTAAAGGATTAAAAATTGGAGCATCTCTTAATAGGAATCTCTGTTCATGGGCAGGGGTACTTCAAGACTTATATTTTAAAAGAATCCAAACACCATGTTCTAATGTACTTGGTAAATTATATTTTTTTGTCAAATTAAAAAAAATGAATATTCCAAATAAAATGAGAAATTATGGTTAGTAATAATGATAAAAATAAATTCGTTTTTTATTTCACTAATTTTTAATTCAAAGTAATTTTTATCTGTGAGTAACATTTTAATATATAATCATTTTTTCTATTAAAAAATTAGCTATAAAAACAGTTGAAATAATTAAAATAGCTCGATAAAGGAATTTTTATGATGATAAGTCATTTGAATATTTAAAAAATACAATGAAAAATATTCGAATTTAATACATTATAATTAAATATACAATTAAATATTGACATTCTACTTTTTTCTAAATATACATTTTATTTTAAAAAATTCATTATAAATCACATGTTTAATAAAATAGCAATTAAATTGAATCAAATTAATTCACAAAGTATAATAAATGTTAAGTGAATTTTGTAATGAAAGCTAAAATTTCAATGAAATTCAAAATAAATTTTTTTTTCGTATTTGAAAAGAAATTTATAGGGAACCAAAGTCTAGAGATGGTAATCTTAACAGAAAGACAAGATTGTCAGAATTTATACGTGGTTCCTCCTCTATACTAAGCACGTCTCAGTATACCTCTTCAAAGTCGGTCTTAAATTCAACGATTGGCCAAAACAACGAAAATGAAATTACTGATCCAGATATGATACTCATGCCACCTCCATTACCAGTACCAGAGCCACCTTTAGAAGTACAGATAGATGAAGAAGAGAGGCAGCAACAGCACATGCCACTCAGAACTCAGTTAATATCTATTTTATTAAAAAAATTAGTAAAATATATTTTTAAGCTCAGAATATTTCATCAAAAAATTTTTCATTTAATATTGATGCAATGAATACTTTTATTTGTTAAACTGTAAATTATTTTATTATAAGAAATGATAAGCATTTTTTAATTTTATAATTGCTTTTCAAATCTTACAGTAAATAATTAATGATATCAAAGAAAGCGCACAATTAATTTATAAAATTAAAAATAAATAATCAATGATAATACTTTAATCTTTAATTTAAATTTTATTTATTTATAATTGAAAAAGGAAAACAAAAGAACATCTGAAAATGTTTATAGAAAGTTGAATTAAATTTTTAAGATCTTTTTAAAAATATATTTTATTTATATAAAATGTATGTAAGTAATATAATTATAACATTATGATTATTATGTACATTATACTTAACTTTTTACAGACATATAAAGGTCTTTTTCAATGAGATAAATTAATTGTTAATAATATTATGCGAATTATATTGATTATATAAATTATAAAATTTCAATAGTAAAATATGATCATCTATAAATGTAACGAATATAATTTAATTGGAAAAATTCTTTACAATATTATATTACAATATTTATCGAGTCACATCGTTTAACATATTAATCATATTAAATAATTGATGAATTTTATTTAATTGAAATTTTTAAATAGTTTTAAATATTACAAATATGTAATATCAATAATATTCTATAATGTATTTTTGAAAGGATGTAGTAAGTTTTGATTATAATAATATTATATAAAATTAATTGCATTATTCAAAATAGACCCAGTTCCGATTTTTCTGATTTACGCATGGCAAGATCACCAGAACAAATATCTGAGTATTCTGATGATGTTCAACAAAACGATAATACATCTATGTATTGTACAGGAACTATGGAATCGCAATTATCAGATTTGGATGATAGTTTTCTACCTAAGCTACAATGTAGTCAATCGAATATTTTGGTTTCATCGTCATCGTAAGTTTTCCTTCTCCTTTATTCTTATTTTTAATAAATTTAATCCTGTGTTAACCAAATTCATTCACAAAATATTCAGTTTTCAAAGATTTTTGAAATTAATATTATTTTTTTTCTCCTATGAGTAACATTTGTAATGTTCCTGTTTTATGCGTTAAAATGTATTTTTTAGAAGTCACAATTTTTTATTGTTAATGAAATTTATTTATAAAATTTTATTTCACATTGCAAAATACAAAATTCAAAGCAAATTGTCTTATAATTTCGTTTTAATAATTATATTGATGAAATTTTAAACATAACCTAATTAATTATATGGATTAATTGTATATTAACTATATATATAATTAATTATATGTTAACTATTATCTTTTTTCAAAGAAATATTATATTAAACAAGTTTTAATAATGGAAAGAAAATATTACATTATATTTCCATTATATAGTTTTATTAAATATTTAAATACCATGAACTAAGATAAATTTATTAAGAAACTAATAAGATGATTAAGTTCAAGTAACTGCATTTATATATGATTCCTATTGAGGGCTTCTTTCGCAGAGATCCACTAAAGTTAATCTAGGCTTATCCCATCATATTTTGTTGTGATTGACTGTTCACGATTATTTATTTATACATGAAAACTAAGTTTCTACATATAATTTTTTGTAAAAATATAGTTTACTTAATAATATTAAATTAATTATTATTAAAAGGTGATTCAAAATAGAATTAAAATTCTTTTAAATATAGAATTTTTTTCCTTAAAAATTTTAAATTATTAAACTAAAGCCTATTAGGTATTAAATTTTATTTTAAGTATCAGATTTATTTTAATTACAGAAACTATTACAGATATTTTAAGATCTTAAAATTGAATCAATTTTTAAAAAAATTCTACAATTATGCAAATTTTAGAGAATTCTTTGAATTATTAATTGTAAATACAATTATTCTAATTTTAAATCCTTATTTTAATTATAAAACAAGATTATCATAATATGCAACTAAATAAAATTGACAAATGCTTTTAAAAAAATATAAAAAAGCAGTAACATGCTTTTTATTTATTAATATCATCACATTTCTCTTTATTTAAAAAAATTTTCAGTGATAGCGAAAATGAATTACAACTAGAAAATTTAATAATGACAAAGGAAGGATTTTATGAGCTTCTAGAAGAAATGTGGTTGATAGCAGAAAATTATTTAATAGATGAAGAAGAATTGCTTAAGTTTGAATTTGATGATATTTTAACCCCAGGAGATGCATCTATTGAAGAATTAATTAAATACTTTTTGTATTGCTGTGGTAAATTTATATATTACTGTTGTACAATGAATTTTTATATTTTGAGCTATACTATAATTGTTATGTACAATAATCTTTATGATTCATATTTTGTTTATTTTAGAATTGGAAAAAAAACATAAATTATATCTCAAACAAGACATTCCCTTTGGGTCAGTGTGTATAATAAAAGTAGAATCGGTCGAAAAAGATATAAATGTACTGCTCAGTTAAAAATAAGTTATATATTCAAATTTTATTCAATTTTATGTTTAATGCAAATTATTATAATTTAATAATTTATATAACTTTAAAATAAATTTTATCTGTATTTAATAAATAATTGTAAAGTAACCTCTTTATTTTATTTTTATTCTTAATTTCATAATGATACTTTGTAAAAATGTATTGAATAAGAAATCAAATTATACATTTATTTTCAATATTATTTTGAATTTTCATTAGCTATGTAATAAAAAAATTTTAATTAGAATTTTATACTTTATATTTATTTAAGAAATTTTCAAAGTTTACCAAACAAGTAGTTTTGCAACCAAAAAAAATTGTAAATATATAAATTATAAAACGATGAAGCATCAACACAATTTTATGAATGATTACTAGCTTGTCTAAATAAATTAATGAATTTTACATACAGAAAATAAGTCTCTGCAATGAATATACTAGATCAATAAATCTTATGCTTATTTAAGTTATCTTTCATGTATAATCAATAATGAAACATTCATATTTTTAAACGAAACAAAGAATATTGTATTTCACTTGATATAAATATTATAATGATAAGTGGCATGCTCATAAGTATCATACCATAAGAACATTTATTGACTCGCTCATATATATAGATATTAGACATAAATTACGAATTTTCTTAAATTTATGAAAAAAAGTGCTTGCATCGTGAAATTTAATAAAATATTTGTATATCATAGAGACAACAAATGTAGGCATTTAAATTATCTTCTTTATTAGAACATTTGTATATGCCACCTAATAAATTTTATTATTTTAATGTTACATTATTTCAAATCCTGTTATTATTTATATATATATATATATATATATATATATATATTAAACTAAAAAGGGAAAAGCTTAAGCCTTAATAACTTGTAACATACTATTTATAATAAATTATTTACTATTTTCTATGTCCATAACATAAATGACTTAAATTTATAAAATATTTGCAATGAATTACAATTATTTAAGTTTAAATTAATGATAATATGTATTAGGAGATATGATGGGAAGTTAAATATTTAGTAAGCCAAATATATTTTGATAATCTCTAAATTTATTTTATAGTTGTATTAATGAAATTGACTTTCAATATACTTCAATTATCAGTAGTTAATAGCATTTCTTAAAAATTTATACAATCACCATGTAATAATCTTCACATTATACTTTATAAAATCATAACAATAAATTCGTACTAATTGTAAAGTATTGTTAATTAATTTAAAACAATTCTTTTAAGTCTTTCTAACAATACTCGTTTAGTATTTCAAATTGTTAATTTATATATTACATACATAATTCAGATTTAAGTGGACTTAGATTCTGAAATTATAATCAATTTATGAACACTTGTATTATTTATTTTACTCAATGATACTTTCATAATGGCAAAATATATTGATTCTTAAGTACTTTTTTATGGATGCTTTACATTTACAGTTATTTGAATATATAATTTCCTTTTATTTACCAAATTTATCAAAAACCCCTAAATAAATTAATTTAATAATATAGAAAGCAAATATGCTGTCATAAATTTCTTTTATTTTAATGAAATAAATTTATTTTATACCTGAAACTTTAATAATAGCAAATAAGTTATTTCTGAATCTAAAAAATGTGTAGTAGTTGATTAATAAAATTTATGTTCTATATACAATATTAATTAGAATTCGTATATAATTATTATAAGATGTTTACCATTATTTATACAGAGAAAAAAATTTTATGAATAAGGAATTGTGTTATAAATATGCATAAATTAAACAATTGCTCTACAAAAATATGATAAAATAGAATTGTTTTATCTACTTGTTTCAATTTTTTAATGTGAACGTGCTAAAAAAATCGTTTTATTGTACAGAAAATTGAATATCCATATTGAAATTTGCTTGTACTAAAATGAATAAAAATTTTTTCTTTTTTTTTTTTAAAAATCGTCACAAATGTGTACAAGTTTATTTATATTTAATTGTAAAAATGGATTTATTTTGTTGTGTTGACGGAACTCTCGTGTCTGGCACATCAATAAGAGCACGTATATAATAAAATATTAAATTACCACACTTACAAGTTTTCGACCGTATACTATATACCTGTTTTATTCTTCTCTTACTCTAGCCTTTTCACTTTTTTTTTATATATGCTGGTCAGTCATTAGACATTTACATAGTTTATACACTTATATATTAAAGTAGAAAAAAAACAACCAAGATGTAATTTTTTAGCAATAGCAATAAATTTAGATAATTTAGATAGACATTAAAAGATTTATATTTATTTATATTTAGAAAACATTGCTACAAAATCAGTAAATCGAAATTGTAAATTTAAGTAACAATTCAATTTACATTGATTACTTGTTTATTCTTACTAATCACTAAAAAAATAATTCGTTAAATTTTTATGTGCCTTGGTTGTTTTTTTAAGCGTTAATTTTAATACAGAGTTTGAAACCACAAAAAATAAAAGCGTCACTACTTTGGCAAAAAGAATTCTCTAAAAATACAAGTAAAAAATAATAATTATACTAAGTTTTTAAACTTGTTTAATATTATGCTTAAAGAATTTTAATAAAATGGATTAAAAAATTGATAATTTTTCATTTTTAGAGAAATCTTTATTCGAGGTATAATAAATGGCAAATTTTACAAAAATACTTATCAAATATACTAATATAACTAATAAGACATTAAAATAATTTCTTATTTCTTTTCATTAATTATTAACCCTATAGAATAATAGACAATAAAAATAAACGTTATGAAGCTGGGTGTTTGAACAAATTTATATTAACGTAGTAAGAACGTATAAATTAACAATAGTTTTTTAAAAAAAATTTTTAAAATTGATTAAACTAAATTAAAAAATTCAATTGTCAATATGTAATTTTAAAATGATTTCTATAAAAATAATTTTGCAAAAAATGAAAATTTATAAGTGAACCATCATAAAGTAATCAAGAGTAGAAAGCTGAGCATTTTAAAAATACAAATTTACAGTATTTTTTTGTTTATATTACTTTTTCATATTAAAATTTTATAATCAATTATGAAGGATTTTTATATACTGTGTGTATGTATGTATGTATGCATGTGTATATGCATACCTGGAAACGTTAAAAATCTAATTAATACTCTAAGAAAAAGTCATCAAATTACACTCACATAAATGCATTTTTTGCACTTCACAATTATTTTTTAGATTATTGATACTAAAATATATTTTGTTTTAAAATAGTTATTTCTATTTTTATTACTTTTTATTTAGAAAAAACAAATAATTTTGTGTCTTATAATTTAAAAATTAACGCTTTTATGACTATTATCTTTGAATTCGTCGATAACTAAATAACTGTATAGCAAAAATTTTAATATAAATATAATATAAAGATTTATTCGAAAAAAATTGTAAAAACATATTTATATATTTAATATTAAATGAAATTTATTTTTTCATTTAGAATTGATTAAATATAATGCATTACATTTATAACATGAAATTAATTTTAACATTAAAGATTTTCTATATAAATCGTCTTTTTTAATATCCTTTAACTAAAGTAACATTTGGAGGAATTTTATAATAGTGTCATAAAATAAAAAAAAGGTAAGAGCCAGTGGTACTTGTAGAATATAATGTAGTTACAAATCAAGTATTTCCAACGAATAAGGTGATATACGATAGTCTTAAAAACCCTAAACATTACAACTTAATAAATGTCTCGAAAGTTAAGATTTATTTTCTTGTAAGGCACAGAACGGAGCATTTATATGTAAGATATATTGCTAATGTTATTTCTTATTTTCATTTTTAGACAATTATCATCTCTTAAACTTATTTTAGTTTATGTAGCTCGTACGAAAAAATTGCACCGGCCAATGTAAACTTAATAGACAAAGAAATAAGTTAGGCACTCTCAATGCAATTAGATTGAGCATCACTCTGTTAGTAAAAATGTTTTTCACCATAATTTGATAAAATAAAAAGATAAATAAATATAAATCGATTTAAAAATAAGAATAAGAAATCTACAAGAACTTTTTCAATCAGACAAAATGAACTTAAAACAAATTTTTTAATAGTATTTTAGGCTTATGTTAATATTAGTTTTAAAATTTTTTCAGTCTAAATGAGTTTCTAATTTCCTATCAATGCATTTGATAACTTCGTTCAAAAATATAGAGCCTAATATGAAGTTCGACAATTTTTCTTAAATTGAAAAGTTTTATAATTGTCAATAAAAACGAAGAATAAATTGAATAATGTATTAAAACTAATGATTTAGCTTTATTAAATTATATAAAAAATTAATCTCATAGAATTATAATTATCAATAATTAATATACAACATTCCTATGTAAGTCAATTTGTAATTTTCATATCGAGTAAAGGAGAAACAAATCTGTCGGTTATACTTTCATCTCACCGATCTTAATACATGATTCGTTCTAATACTGTGACATGTATTTATTTGCATCCATAAAATCATATCGATACTTTTCTCCTTCGCCTTACGCTGGTATAAAAAATATTCAGGTATATGATACAACAGTATAATTATTCCTGCGTCACGGACGCATATTTCTTTTAATTACAACTTGAAAAGCATTTTTAATGCGCGTAATTTTTAATTTTATCACTCTTTTTCTCTTTATTTACTGCAATTGTTCCACTTTCTTCCTTTTTTACTTTTTACAATAAACAACTATTTCTTCTATTATTGGTATCTTATATAATCATCGTGAATATTGACTATTCGATATTGTACCGACAATTTATTCATCAAGGAGCTCTTATGAGTAATATTTCATAAAACGTACGGTTTTACATATTTTAAGTATAGAGTTGTATAAATAAAAATTTATATGATTCTGCTCTTTAATAAATTTTTAATGGTTATAGTTATGTGTATCATTAAAACAAGACTTGAAATACACTTTTATCAAAATTGTGACTCATAATATTGTTTAGTAAAATATGTAACGAATCTATATAGTAAAATTAATTTTTATCAAGCAGAAAATTGCAAGAGAAATTGTTGGAACAAACATAATCAAATCTATCTATAGGAGTAATAACGAGTTACTTAAGTATAATAATTGTATATTGTATACAATGAGACAACCATATATATATATATATATATATGTTTATACACACAAAAATGCACTCATTCACACACATACAACCCCAGCTCTGAAACTGATAAGAGCGAATAGGATATCTTTTTAAGAAATCCTTTTTACTTATACAAAGTATATACCAAATTATTACAATTTCCACCTTTTATCACAGAAATGAAAATTGAATGGCATCGTGAAATTATGATCCTGTCTTTTTTAAATTTTTTAAAATTAATTTTCTTGTTTGGTATTAAACAACCAAATAGTATTGCATTTTTATCATACAAAAAACATTATTAAATTGTTTTCTTTAAATTTTGTCTTGAGAGATATCATTGTATATACTTATAGAACATTTCAATTCTTGCTTAGAACTCACCATAGAAAAATATTTTTTTTGCAATTTTAATGACGATACAAACTCAAAAAGGTTTTGATGCACTAAATATTAGCGAATTTATATTTTGCATATATTGTGAATGCTTGATCGAGTTAACATAATGATTATCACTTAGCAATAAGTCACTTAATATTTTCTTTTATTTTTAATATACAAAAATTATTTAACCCTCTTATACCGTATTGTAAAACATAATTTTCGATGGTTCTTAAAATGTAAAAATGTTATTATATTATACATTAAATTCAATTGAAACAAATTGCATAAATAAAATATGAAAAATATTGAACGATTTAAAACAATACTAATGTAATGATTTTATTTTATACAGTTTGTATTATTTTAAAAAGTAAATCAAAATGAAGTATCAAAAGAATAATACTATATTTTATATGAATATTGATTTAGGAATATGAAAATCGTATCTTTGTAACCAGGTCATTTTTAAATTAAATAATTAATTTTTGTTAAATAGATGTTATTTTTATATTGCAATCTGTAAAACATTTTACTATTAATTCCTAAAATGTCTTGGTATTATCACAGTGTACAAAAGTACTTCGTTTTTTATCCACACTATTTTTAAAATTTTTGTAAAAAACATTTGATATTCGTAATGCATCGATAGTAAATATTTTCTGCGGTCGATGGGATACGACTTTCAAAATCCATTAAATTTCTATCTTCAATCTTTAATTAAGTACAAAAGAAAAAACAACGATAAAAAGAACGTCAAGAATTTTCGGAATTTTCCAATAAGTACACTGACTTCATTATAGAATAAAATCCAATGTCAAGCTCTCGAAATCAACAAGTCTAATACGCCAGTATAGATAGATTCCCGAATAAATTATAATCACGCACTGTGTTCAAAATAAATGAAAAAGGAGTTCGCCTTGGAAAATAAAAAACACGAGGATTTGGCACTAAACGGCGCAACCTTTCCTCGTACCATAGAGAACCTTGAGCTCCGGTACGATGATCTTCTTGATCAGTATGTTGGTTTTGGCCGTAAGCGTGTCCCTGTAGTTATCCTTTTTAAAGACCTTAATACCGGGGCGATGTACCAAGAAGGCATTGTCCACGATGAGAAAGTCATAATCCAGAACACAGAGTGCGTATCCCTGAAATCGATACAAGCTTGTTGAAGTATTGTCTCATTCGTTTAAACGTTTATTATGAGATCAACGGTGAGGAGTTAAGGTTACTTTTGATAGGTTATTCGGCTGTCGATCAGTACGATTTCTTCTGCGAATTTGAGACGATCATTCGACACATACAATGAGCGTATCCTTGCCGGCAGTCAAGAAACCGAGTGGTTCTTATGAATTTTCAAATGAAATATTGAGCATAGAATTACGGAAAATCCATTTAAGAAATCAAATCTCTAATATTGAAAATTTATTGGTGATTAATAAGATATTTTACGTTTGCTACACACAAATTTTCTTCTTAGAAAACTTGATGGGTTGCTTTAATATTTTTTAAATCAACTGAAACATCGTAGTTCCTTTCGATAAGATTTGTTTTATATTAACATCTAAAGTAGCTTACATTTTCAAAGTATTCATTTTTAAAGTAGCAGACATTTCTAATTTTATTTTTATAATTTAAATAATTACTGATCGAGAAACATTATGCAAAAATGTCGTAAAAAATATTATTACACGAATGAACGATCCTTACATAATTTTTTATTACGTATTAAATGTTAATTTAACTAGCTATTAACTCAAACATTTGAATTATCTAAAAAAAAATTTACGTGAAATTATTATTATTATTGTTATATTATTATTATTATTATTGAATAAAATAAGTTCGAATTTATTGTAATATTTATATAAATACATATAAATATAAAATATAATATTATAATATTTGTATAAAATAAATTAAGAAAGAGCTACGCATATATCGATGAAGAGTTATTTCTAATTGCATTTACAACAAAAATTTTATAACGTATAATAAATGTACCGTTGAATTATCACAGATTTGAATTGGAAATAATTAAATTCAATTCAATGCATAATTATTATGTATAACTATATATAATAAAAAGAAATATATAAAATATACCGCTTACAGTTTCATTTATTTACTTATTAAAGGTACTCTCACTTGTCAAATCATTCGAGTTAAGTGAATTAAATTTAGATTTGTCATTTGTATATATATATATATATATATTTCCGAATAGAGATGTTAAAACAACAAAATATGTATATAAAAATATTTTATAAATTAAGTATAATTTATTCATACTCAGTAAATGTTTAATAACATTAACAAACTTTTGGAAAAATAATTTGCAAAAACAAATCATCATCAAAGTTTGCATTATCTTAAAAAATCTATAAGCATTTGCCAAAGTTGTAAGAAAGTTCGAAAAAAAAGACCGACCTGTGTCATTTTGTCGCTCTTGCCCTCCCAACTGAGCCGCTCGTCGTAGAGCGGATCGTCGTTCGTGCCGATGTAGATTGGCTCCCAGTGTATGAAATTTCCAGTACGCTTGCCAACGTGAAAAATGTGGAGACCGTTCGTCTCTGGGGCCTCCTGCCATTCCTTACTACGAGGTACATTGTGACAGCCGGCGCAAAGCTTCTTGTGGAACGGAATCATCGTCCCTGCTTTTAGCATCCGAATCTGTAACATTGATTTACAATAAACATATATTTTTTGATGTATTTTTATAAAGAAGCACACTACTCTAGTGTATGGAACTAACTCATATTTAATCGTCGAAGTCAAAATTCTTGACATTAGCAAACCACACGAAAATCTTGCTTCTGTAAAACCTACTCTATAAAATCTCATAATGCCTTCGTAATACTCTTTGTAATAATATTACATATTGTTTGTTCTATTATGCTTTTTTATTGGCGTAATAAAATTTTTCTTATATAACATTTACATTTTTACGAGGCATACAATGCAATCGCATTACATTTATGGAAGTACATTAATTATTAATGAATCATTTTTTAATCAGTGCACAAATTAGTGAATAAGTAGCAAATATTTTAATAGTTAATTTAAAAATACATTATTAATTCTTTACCATATCGATAATACTCGCTTTATCTGATATTTTATTTTAACCTAAGCCTTGAAAGTTATAAAAACCATACAAGTTATGATAATGTTCTTCTAATTTATAATAATAATTTCGATAAGTTTTAACAAAGTAATAGTGGATTGCGAAACGTGACCGAGCTGTACCTTCATAGCCTTATTTCGTAAAACAAACTACAATAAGCTCTTGGTAACGCTTCTTTAAGAAAATGACTAAATCCTGAGGACGGTGACGGAGGTACATGCTCACCAATGTTGTTTTGTTGTCAGGCGGTTGGCTCTTCTCGTTTACCTCGAATATCGATAATACAAAAACTTTAGGGTTGGGTCTCTGCAGCGCCGGTTGATCGCTCCTCCTGATCATTTCAAGGAATTTGTTCGGAAGCTCCGGACTTGGGTAAAGCTCGATATCGCTGGCAAGAATGTAGTGGGTGGGTGCGGATTCGCGCGCAACGTTTCGCCCAACGTTTACCGGGTACAGTAGCTTACGCTCGCTCTTGTACATATGGCCGACGTTGACGTTGATCCAGGGTGGAGGCTTACTACAGTTGACCCGTTCCGAGGCTACCTTCTCACCTACAGGAATCTACGAAATCAAGGATTCTCGTTATTTCTGCTATGATTCTGAAACCATGATTGAAATCAGCGCCGGAGAAAATATTACTATTTCTTTACTCCTACTTTACTTTTCATGCATATTTCTGCTTGATGTTTTCATCTGTTAATAATTAATTTTAGAATGTAAGAATAAACTGTTTAATTTTTGAAGATTTCATGCAAATTGTTAAAAAAACGGAAAAATGCTCTCGAAATAAATTTTTGTTTAATCATTGCATATTTAAAAATTTTGTTTTTCAAAAGTTTGGAATGTCTAACCAATAAGGATACCACTTAATAATACGAGTTATAAACTTAAGATTAATGTATACAAACCATTTATTTTTTCATAATTACTTCAAATATTAATATCTCACTACAAAAATCTTATATCTACAATCGACTCAGAAGCTGAATTATTCATTTATTTTTTAAATTATCTAGTTTTCAAAAAAAATAATTTTTAAATATTTTAAAACATTTTAAAATTGTTTTAAACAAATTTAAAAGTCAGTTTACAACAAAATTTATTTTTATAAAATTTGTTTAATATAATTAAATATAAATAGTTTTAAAAAATAAGATAAATATAATTAAATCACAACAACAAAAAATGAATGTTTATTAGAACTCGAACAAAAAGACAACATTTATTATTATTATATTCTTATAATAAATAAAATAACAATCTTTCAATTATGTGTAAAGAGATGTAAAGCTTCAAATATTATTAATGGTAAAACATAGAAATAATACACTATAATACAATTATTAATACTTATACTATGATAATTCTTAAATTATAACTTTTTTTTTAATTAATTTGACATTTATTAAAATGCAAATTAATACTAGATTCAATTATAATACTGTAAAATTATAGTAATTGGTATTTTATCATATTATAAAATTGTTTAAAATTTTTTATAATGACGGGCTACACTACTAAACCTACAACCTTTAGAATTATTAATATTTATATAACTTTAATTATATAGTATATTTTGTTTTCGGGGATAAATAGAAAAGCCAATGTGAAAAATGAAATAAAGTAATATAAAGTAATATAAAGTAATACTGTCAATGTAAATTTAAAAATATATTTTTAAAATATAATATATATAATATTATATTGTATATATATTTTATTATATATAATAAAATATATAAACCCAATATAAAGAATTTATGAATGTACGTATAATAAAAGTTTTTTTATTTATAACAATTAAAATTTTATATAAAATTAATAATTAAAATGAATTTATAATCCTTACTTAATTAAACATAATTACTTATATAAATAATAATAATAATAAATAAATTGAATAAAAATATGTAATTAATAATTATAAAATAAATTCATATTACAAAAAAAACAGATAATTGCATTTATTATTTTTTATCTAAAACTAATTGAAATAATAGGAAATTATATAATAAAATAGTTTCGATTAAAATATCATTCTTCGTTTATGATTACGGAAGTTGTTTTCATTTTCTTTTATTAGATACCGTTAGTAATTTGTGCCAATTTCCATGAAAATTTCACGTAAGACATTTTACTTTTGTTGTCTAATTTTCTGATGCAATTTAGTAATTTACTTGATCATTAATTACTACTTTATTATTTACACTTTGTAAATCAGCATTTCTGATAAAAAATGAAACATGCTTCGTTTATTCATGAAAGTCTGCATAATAAAATATTTTATTTCTTTTATTATTATGGTATTATTAAAAAAATATTTTGATATCGATTTTTCGTATTTTTAAATAAAAGTTTTAAAAAATAGATGATATTCAATTTTTTATATAGTAAGAACAATTAATAAAACAATTAATAAAATGATTGTTTTTGTAATTTTTGTAAAATTATCTAAAACTAATTTTTTAAAATTTTACTATTTTTCATGTCATTAATATTAACAAAAAATTTCTTTGTTACTTCTATAACATAAATAAATAAAATAAACAATAAATGTATCCTTTATTAACAAAATTACTTAGTATTATTCAAATGCAAATTCTATTTATAAAATAATACATAATATGTATTATAAAATACATATCAATTTTCTATTTTATGCAGATTATAAAGGAAATTTTATCAAGTTAGTGTGCAAAATAAGATTTAAATTTGAAATAAAAGTTTAAATACAATAGTTCAACATAAATAATTGATTAATAAAATATTTAATCATTTTTTAAATTTTCAATAATTTTAATAATAACAGATTAATTCAATATTTTTTTAAAAAATATAAGAAATTTTTATGAAAGATAATTGTCAATTATATTCAAGTAGTATGGATAAAAGAAAATAGGTTAAGAGCTACTAATTATCAATGGTTATTACAACAAAGATTTAATATTTCATAAAAATAATATGAGCAACTTTTTAATAACCTAAAAATAAAAATTTACGTCTCATAATTTAAAAAAATGTGATTTCGTAAATATGAACCTATTTCATATAAAGTAGATAATTAACAATATATACAAACTTTTCATGTGTAATGAATACTAATGGGTTAAGTAACACAAATACATTATATATTAACAGAAAAAACATCTAGTTTTAAAAAAATATTAGATAAAGCAATCTGAATTCTAATGTTTATTTTCTTTGAAAATTAAAGCAAGTTTTTTTTTAAAAATCTATTAACAACTTTATTGACTTTTTAATACAGAAAATAAATATCAATTTAATACAATTTTTTTAAAAAGTTACAGTTATATTTTCACTGTTAAATCATTTTAGTGTTTATTTAAATGAATTATCCATTGAATTTATGTACGTCGTTGTAATTTTAACAATTAAAAGTCTACAAATAAGTAAAATACTATAGTATGCATTTTCAAGATTGATCTGATATTAAAAAAAATGAATTTAAAATATGTTCTAATTATACAGATAATTTGTTTAATAAACTTTTAAGTCTGATTAATAAAACTATTTAAGGGATACTGATGTTTCATTGTAGTGTTTGGATTATAAATTGTTTTATTAATAATTGTTTAAAATATTGTTATATTTATAAAATGATAATAATTTTTGATAAATCAAGTCAAGCTACAATAAAATATTTAATGATTTCGAATCACGTACTATATAAAAAAAATTATAAATAATTATATTAAAATAATAATTATTATATTTAAATTGATTATTCTAGATTCCAAAGTATAAATAAAAACCAATTAAATAGTAACAGATATCCGGAACATTGAAAACTCGAATATAAGATCATGTCAGGGTTAAAACAAAATAACATTAAAAACTTTTTAATAGGAATCAATTATCGAAAAATTTAACGAAATAAAAGTTATGTTCATATAGTATAAAATTTAATAAGGTATAATAGGATTATTATTTTCAATATGCAGAAATAGTAAATTAATCGATTGAATATTTTCTGATAAATAAATGACGATTAAAAATAATATTTAAAACCATTGATCATAGCAGTGTAAAGTATAAGAAAGTGTTTGCTTAATATATACTTTTAATAATTAGTAATAGAAATATTAATCCTACTTTGAGAAGGTAACTTTAATTAATAACGTATAATGAATTTTACACCAAAATTGTGTTTATGTTAATTCTTTTAATATAACGTCATTGTTCAATTAATCGAGAATTCATAATGATCAAAATACGAAAAGTATTATAATAAACACAAAATAATAAATTCTTGAAAAACTCTATACCGAATAACTTCGACCCTCGAATTTATTATAAAATCATTCGTGCATTATCATGAAACCAAACCTATTGCTTAATTTGTAATTAAAAGCCATGCTCAAGAAAGCCAAGTATTAAGAAAAAATAGAACGGGTACACAAAGGTAGAAGTCAAGACGTCAATCTGCATCATAAAAATTATAATTCTATAAATGAAAAAAAACAACGATATAAAAGAGAATCCGTGACGTATGTAAAAAAATAAAATTATATATATATATAGATGAGTGATGACGCATGTTCAGAAACGTAGTAGCGACCTCCTATATTTTTCTAAACCTGTCCGTACAATGCATTAATGCGTCCGTTATGGCAATCAAAAGAGGTCATGGGAATCATTACTCGCTGCAGTGGCACACATTTTCATCGAGCCCGATTCGAGACCGTTCTAACCTGTTAGTTGACATGGCAGTTTTTCATATTTTTTTTTACACTTTTACGGACATTTTAAGTTTTTCTTCGCGTATGATTTTAATGCGTAGAAAAAGTTAACCTGCAAGACCTATAAGAAACTGCATGATTTTTCCATTTTGGAAATCAGCTTGTGAAATACAAGGCTAAATTATGAATGTTCAGATGCTTGCTTTACCCATACATCTTGTTTTTCTTAATATTAGCGTGATTATCATTTGCTTATGACTTAATTTATTTCAGAGTATTGATGTAAAACATAATATCATTGAGAAAATTAAAACTGCAATACTAATTATACAGGAGAGTAAAGTTATTTTGCTCCTTTTAGATTAAAAATTCATATATTTTTAAATACTTATTTCATTATTTAAAATTGTACTTAATGTAAACTTTGTTAATAGTTATTTACAAGATTATCTGCCTCTTTTTTTTTAACGTTATGAATTACTATATACAGTTTTTGACATTGAATTTTCAAAAAAAAAATGTTAATTTATAGTTTCTACGAGTTACAATTTTTTATTGTAAATCATAATTCTTACGTTTAAAAAATACTTACTGTTAGCAAAAACATTTGACTTAATTTTTCCTTATATCTTAAGATATAATTTAAAGAAACAATAAGTAAACGATATATATTTAGCTTTTTATCATAAATAATAATTCGTTTGTGATAATTATTTTTAAAAAATAACATTTGTTAAACATTAATATAAATTATAATTCTAAAATACTGGGAATAAACAATTTAGTTTAATTAAATGAATCACAATTTTAATAAATTGTATAGAATCTTTTATATAACCAGTGAAAGATTACAATTACAAAAACAAATTACTTTATATTAAATAAAAAAAAAATCACATGTACTACAATGATAATTAAATAAATCAAGTTTTTTAGAATTTGAATGTTAAATTCTATCTGTCATTGTCATCTGTGACAAACTTTTATTACCTATTTGTGAATTTCTTCAAGTCAGTCATAAAAGGCTGGGTTATATAAAAAAAGACATTTTTTTTATGAATAATTTTCATAGAAAATATTATAATACAAAATAATGAATGGATCATTAAAAGGCACAAAAATACATATTCTCGCGACAGGCTATAAAAAGAAAATGACCGTGAGGTAAACAAAATGAGAAGAAATGATTCGGTGACGAATGAAGGTCTAGGGGTACGATCATACCATTTTTGGCACGTGCTTGCTGCTGAAGTAGACGTGGAAGGTGACTAACTGGGCAACGAGCGGACTCCCGCAGCTTCGGGCATGTTTGATGGCCTCGATCGTGGGAGGGAAGTCAGTGCCGGGTGCATGAAGTGCGATAGAGATCGGGGCACGCCATCGCTCGAGAAGCGGTTCCAGGTTGTTCAGGAATGTGTAGTCCGCGTGTGTCGTATACGTCACGCTTTCCCAACAGTGTACCTGCGGAGTAAATTATTTCCCGCTTATCTACCTTGGTCGTCGCTCTGACACTTTTCCACTCGACTTTACACCCTTGCCAACTTTGATATATGTATTTATAATGTTTCACTTGGAAGTTCTCAAGTTCACTTTTCATTTTTAACGACATTATGATTAACGCCACTTTATATTCATTATGCCTGTTTTCCCTTACATATAATTTTCACGCCTGAAGATGATAAATGTAATGCTTAACGGATGCACGAGTCCTGTGAAAACCAGAATCTTTTCATATTTATCTATTTAAATAAAATTTTATACATTTCACTCCATTAAAATAATCTTTTAACCCTAATTTCATTAAAAAATTACTCTTAAACTTTCTTTTACCTTTTCTAAGAAAATATTGGTTTCTTTAACATTGATTTTAAAAGAAAGAAATTTTAATTCCCTTATACTTTATGTACATTTGATTTATTTGTTATATATATTTATTTTATATATTTTATATTCATAAATAATATATAAATTATAGGTGAAATATTAGTTTAGGCACAGTTACAAACCAGAATATATAAATAAAAGAAAAAAGGAATTCTCTCTTTTTTAGATAGCTGTTATAAAATCGAGTTATATTTATTGTATGCAAGTTAAATATCAATTGCACAGTTAATTAAAAACTCTAAACAAATTCTATTCAAAGAGATTATTGGCATCGCGTGCAGTACTTAATCATGTTTTATTTTACTTCTGACATTTAAAAAAGCTTTTACCTTAATACTCATCGGCACATAATTGTAAAGTACCCAATAATCGCCTCGTTGAGCTGTTTTTGGTTCCTTAGATTTGTCGTTACACAGTATTGCTTCTTGAAAAGTTAATTTTTTTTTAATGCTCTGATTAACCTGTAAATGATAAACAAAATAACATATTTACTTTTCTTTTTAGCGATATTATATCCTAATGTATGAATAATCTATAAATATTTCATTAGATTTAATATATCTATTAATATTTTTCATTAAAATAAATAATTTATAATTTTTGTTAAACAATTCATTTAATAATCATTTCATTAGAATGCATATTTTTACTACTTATTTAGTATATACAACTATATGTAAATTTTATTTTGCTATTCGTTGAAAATTATTTGAAGTTAAAGTAATTAATGCTTTATATTACATTTATGGGTAAAATAAAATGTACATTTAAAAAGGTAAAAAAATGTTAATGCTTGCATATAATATAGTAATATAGTCATTCATAAATGATATGAAATTTTTGAGTAGTATTTGAGCAGAAGATAATGTTAAATATTACATTAACAAAGATGTAAGGTGAAACCAAGAGGGTATTTAATATAACATATATTTTTTTTAATGCAAAATTTATTTGTATATTGTGAATTCGAGTGTAATATAGATGAGATACTGAAATATAAGTTTGATTTTTCCAAAAAATATTTTTCTATTTATAAAACTGAGTTGCATTGAATTTTTATGGAGAAATGTGTTTAATAATTGTTAGGGGTTAAATGAATGCTTGGACTTTGTCTTTTTTATCACCTTTTATTTTTCACAATATATTTATTTTAACAATGTTGTCACCTGGAGGAGTCTATCCAGACTTGCCGACGCGTACAATATTTCGTTTACCGTGAGTGATTAACAAACAGTATGTTGGTTCGATGCATGACAAGTCTTGTGTTTACGTATAATGTCTCGTGATAGAATAGTTGTAAGATGCGGTGATCATTGACTCGGTGTCAGTGATCGAGTTTCAAGAAAAGTCTGCCACATCCCGGTGTGCTCACGTATATATATATATATATATATATATCCTTGCTCCCTTGTTGTCCTATCGTATTTCCCTTTGTTCTTTCATTGTTGTTTACACTCTCTGATGATTCGACCCCGAAAGGGCGTTATTTATTTATATGATAGTTTACGTCTTGCCGTTTGTTTCTCATGAGTATTCTCACTTCTTGGTACCTCAATCGTACACCCTTCCGCAGTTCTTCGCCCGATCACTGGCTATTAGTGCCAGATTTTTCTGTTGTATTAGGGCTCATGAACTGGACGCACTTTCCACATGCGACACTTGAGTTATTCGTCACCTCCTCTTGAAGTTGTTCTCGCATTTCATCTTTGCCTCCTTCGTAGAAAGCTTGCGCATTCCTTAAGAGACTACGCGACGACGCGCACGAGGCTAATATTGCGGCCCGCCGCGGGGTTTCCCGCAAGGATTTTTCGTTACTCTCCCTCGCCTCTCCGAGCTTTGAGAAGCGAGGTTTGTTTATACGATATCGCACGGGCTACGGACGTCTCCGAGCTACGTGTTCGAGGTCTGGAGTTGAGTAACCCACTGTCCGTTGCCCGCTCGAGTCCGGGAGGTCTTGCGCGTGCCGATTATGGTTGCTTTTCCTACCTTGTCGCTGTTCGAAGTCATCTTTCCCCTGACCTAACCTCCCTGGGATTTCTGACCGCAACAATAATTTAAGAAACTCGAATGAAGAACTTTATAATCTACGTACATTTTTAAAGATTGTACGTACTTGCACTTAAAAATATGCAGACGATTGAATATAACCGTTTGCATGTACATTAGTTTAAGTATCAAGTTAAATTTAACATGAAAATATATTTTAATAAATAAAAGTGTAGAAAAATTTCTAGCGGAATCAGTTTATTCTTTTTATGAAAATAATTAATTTTCGATTTTATAACTCTTTAGTTAAATAATAAAAGTTCATGTCAAAATTTTAATAATTGAAACAAAAATATAATCACTTTTAATATATATATATATATATATATATAATGGACAATAAATATTTAAAAATCCATGCCATTTTAAAGTTCAATTAATGTTTAAATTTAGTTAATCGCAATTAATAACCATTCTTTATTAATAACAATTATCGAAGCTGTAAAAAATCAAATATATTTAAGTAAGATCTTAATGGGTTTTGCTGCAGCAAAATCGTTACAATAAGTATGATAATTTGATAGCTACTAAGCTATTAAGGTTCATCAAATATTTGCTTCATATAACTTGTCAATCGTAAAGTACCATTTGTGAATTTTTAAATTTGTTTCATAGATAATATGCATAATGAACTTTGACGTCTACAGAAACTGGATCAACAATTATACAGAAAAAAATTATCTTCTTTTGGATATTATAAAAATAAATTAATGTCTTTTATGAATCAGTGAATTTTCATTCTGAATTTTTTCTTAAATAGATAGAATATTATCTTTAATTCATTATCACAATTATCTTTAATTTAGAAACTATCTTAAATTTATTATAAAGAAAAATGTAATCTTTATTATTGATACATTTATCTATTTATATATTTATCCAATTTTTATGTACTTAAAACTAATTAAAAATTTACAATCATACCATAAATTATTAATAAGTTATCCATTGAACCAATTAAAGACCATTTTATATTTCTTTATTTAAAATTTAGGAGTAACTACTTTTAATCTTTTTATCAATAGTCTGGCTTACTTCAATATTTGTTATTGACATCAATTTACCTCTGATTATCTTAATTGATTATAAAGATTGTTCGATTTAATGAATGTAATATCTTTAACTAAGCAGATTTTATTTTGTACTATTTTTAAGATAAAAAATCATCAAAATTCAATAAATTCGGACACATGTTATAATAATGAAAACTAGATTAGCATTTATACATTATGTATAATAGAATTTTATATAAGTCTTAAATGTATTGAGAGCTAATTCTATGTAATATTTCAAAAAATAAAATTATTAAAAAAAATTTATAGATTACCAATGAAGATAGGTAATGTATTTTAAGAATTTACAATAAACTGAACTTATAAAAAAAAATTATCTATATATATGTTGATATAAGTTATAAATATCTTACATATTTGAAGTTTATAAATTAAATATTTGTATTGTGCATAAATTTATTCTAGCTAGTTAATATTATTTAGATATGTAAAAATAAGATCAACTACATTATCGATTGAATAACAGTATATTAATAAAAAGTTAAAATATAAATTTTTTTCTATTTATGCAAAATCTAAAAATGAATTTTAGTTTATTATAATATTTACAAAACTAAATCTTCAAAGAGTAGCATTAGAATATTTTTAAATTTTATAATGACAGATCACTGTTGTTTTAAAGGATAATAACATATTAGGTTCAAATAAATTCAAATGTTGATATTAAGAGCTACAATTGGATGTACAATTGGTGTTTTAAGTTAAATGAAAAATGATGAAATCATTTCGAAAATAAGTACTTTAGTTATTAATAATTAAATAAGAAAAAATATCGGTATAAATTTAATACTATAACATATTTAATCATATAAAAACACGATTGTTTTTGATAAAAATGATTACGTAAAGAATAAGGAAAATAATTAGTTAAGAATATTTAAAAAAATAATTTCAAGAATAATATGATAAAGTAATGAAAATAATAAATATCTTAGTAATTATATACAGTTATATCTAATTTTATAACTATTTCATCTACACCTATATAAATATTTCATTTCTAATATAAAATACTGGTATAACATACGAATCAAAAACTCAATTTGAACTTTGTGTCATTGCATATGAGAAAAGGTTGCTATCTCTTAGTTCATGCATAAAAGATAGGATGTTATTTCTCGCTACAAGCAATATTTCGTATCATAACATTCTAAATAACAAGCATACTAAAACCTATACGTAAGTAGTAATAATTATTGTAAAATTAACTTTAACTGTTTGATGTATAATATTTCAATTATACAAATTTTTTATATTAAAAAGGATTGCATAAATTAAAAAAATTATAAAATAGTTATTAAAGAAGAATTAAATCATTAAAATTTATAAATTCAACATAAATTCTTAAACAGTACAATTTCCTTCAAAATCACTTGCATATTCAATATAATATATATATATATATATATATATATATATATATGTGTGTGTGTGTGTATAAATAAAAAAACGTTCTATTAGAAAAATTCTTTACTTACTATATGTTTTAAATTTATTATGTTTTTTAAACACATGAAATTGTTATTCAATAGATTATAAACCCTTAAGAAATTGTTGATAAGATTTTAATATATAAAATTGTTATGTATTTTAATACATGTATAGAATGAATACCTACAAATATGTTTAGAATACAAAACTTTAAGTATTATTTTTTAATTTTTTTTTAATTTTTAAAATAACTTTAAAACACAAAGACAATATTTTTTATATTCTGAATATTACTTGTTTAAATTAAAAATAAAGGTGATAAATATATCAATAATTTTTTATAAATGATAGAACAATAATAAATTCTTTAATTTAAAGATATTTAAAATTTTTAATTTAAAATATTGATTTAAATAAAATTTAAGAAAATAAAAAATAATCATAAAAAAATTAATTTACAAAAAATTAAAATAAAAAGATTACACTAATAATGCATTATCACTCATTATGTGATTATAAATATTTGTTTAAAAACATTTTTTGGATATATAAAAAAATAAACAAACATCTCAATTTAGTTCGAATAACAATTCGAGGACTTGTTTACAATCTTCAAGGGATATAATTACGGCACAATACATATTACGTGTATACACGATGTCATGGAATGTAAGCATCAATGTTTGTTGGATTAGTTGCATTTCTTCGTTCTCTTTGTATTTGAACACATAAATAACACAAATAAAATAACATAAAATGCAAATGAAATTAGTAACAATGTAAGCAATTACAACGCGTGGCAAAGAAACCTAATGAAAAGTCATGCATGGTTAGAGTGAGTGTATTATTTTCCTTAATAAGATTCCAGTATAAGGGCTTAAAAGAGAGAAAGAGGAAAAAAGAAGAAAAGAAGGAGAAAAGCGACAACGGGCTCTCGATAAAAGCGATAGAACGCACCGTCTGATTGAGGCGTCGTTCTACTTCGTTGGTGTCGGGCTCGAGCGGCGTTTTGGTCTCGTTAGCCTTGAAGCGGACCGAGACGATAGGCTCGGCCGGAACCGGTTGTTGTTGTTGTTGTTGTTGTTGTTGTTGTTGTTGTTGTTGTTGCTGCTGCTGCTGCTGCTGCTGCTGCTCCTGATGCGAGGACGGCGGCGGCCGCGGCTCTGTCTGGGTCGAGGACGTCGTGCCATTGAGCCTTGGTGCCGTACCATAAAGCATTTCCTGGGAGGGTGCCGGTCCATTGCTCGTCCAGCTCGAGTTGTCCTCGATCCAAGGACCCGAGACTGCACCAAAATGTGCGCACACATATAAGAGTACGCACACATTCAGCACGATTGAGAGCCTCAGGGCCCAGTTGCGCCGGCATATCACGCCGAACATCCTCGCTCCTGGTCACGAATAGCTATCTACGAATATCAAGCCCGTGAAATGAATGAGTCGGAAAACAGCAAAATGGACGGCGATAGGGATCGCTTCGCGGCTAACTCATTTAAATCGATTCCAGCAGCTTTTACCATCGTTACGAAATTTCCAAATATGTTTATGCTTTTTTCGAATCTCGCTTAACACGATCTCCACTCTTTTTTCCATTATTTTTTAATTACGTTGTATCAAATTTTCCTTTAGTACTATAGGATAAAATTTTTCTTGTATTTTCATCGAAATTACAATTAATTTATCCAACGAGTATTTCAAAAAATCTTTTCATGTTTTGTTATCTTTTTTTTTGAAATGCATGCTTTCATCGAAATATGTTCTCTAGTAATTGAATCGTAAATCAAAATTTTGTAAACTTTAAATGACTTATTTTTTCTATCTCGCAATCAAGATAAATTTCGTAAGATTATTAAATAAAAATTATATTCATATGATTTTGAATAATGGAAAACTTCTCGTCGCCTAAAATCTAAAATTACTAAAGGGTAAATTTCTAAATCATTTAAAAGTTGTTTTAAATTTCTGCAAAAATAATTCGTTTATATTTCGATGCTTGTAATAATGTCTCATAATCTAAAAATTATCTAAGTTTTTCATCACATGATAACAATTATTGTTTGTTACATTTTTATAAATTGAACTCAAAAATAATTTTAATGATCAGACACTTAAATTTTTCTTAAAATAATTGCTTACGAAATTTTTCAATAATTTTTTCTAAATAAATAGCATCTGAAATATTGCATAAAATATCGACTACGCTAAAAGTACATTGTAATAAATTAAAGATTAGAGTTTAATTCAATGACAAGGACGTATATCACGTTCCTTGTTCTAATTAATTTAATCAATGAAATTTTTTTCATATTCTTTTTAAAATTAATAACATATTCTATTGATTTCATGGGTAAATTTTCTTCATAATAAAGTTATTATTGAAAAATTTGGTCACTATTTATATAAGTATAAAATAAAAGAAATGGTATGAAAATTCAAAAGCGGTATGTATTTAAGAAGAGAAAATTCTAATTTTAATTTTACAAGTATAATAAAAGCTCCAGAAATTGAAAATTGGATAATTATAAATATATAAATGAAAAAGTATAAAAATTCGGAAAGTGTATTATTCTAAGTTTTTCTTTGAAATGAAAATATAAAATTAACTTTATAAAAAACATCTATATGAGTTTTTGGAACCATAAATCTATATAATTATAATTTGAATTTTTAAAAAGTAAAGCAATATTTTTAATAAAATATTTTTAAAATTAATAATTAATAATTTGAAATTTTAAACTTTTAATTTTTGAAAAGGTCTATTTAGTTTAAAATTAAACAAAGCAGAAGTAAGATAAACCATGTAACGATTATTATAATTATATAATAATAATTCAAGTTTCTTAGAATATTTGATATTGTAAAAACTCGATGATTTAATATAGTAAAAGTAATATTAATGTGCTTGTTTAAATAAAAGAATTTTAAACAGATTAAAAATAAAAATAAATAGGTAAGTTAACAAAAGGTTTGTCTAATAAAAGGATTACCTCCTTTAACAATCCAGACAAAAGTATACCATAACAAAGGTAGCCGAACTTCCGCCAGTTTGACTTTGGACACTATTATGTATAAAGGCTTCGGTGAAATTGAAAAGAGTCGATAGCAATACGTCGTCTTCGTCGCTTCCTCCGCCACCAGCGCGTAATCGAGGGGACGGTGCGCCAGGGTCTCAGGGCGTTCCACGACTCCTTCCTCTTCGTCCACTCAGCCCTGTTGGCCAGTTTCGTTAGTGATAGCAAGTCTGACAAGAACTAATCATCTTCCCGACCAATTATTTCTTAATCACCTTTTGATCTGTAATAGCTAACAATAACTTTTTTAACTTCTCTTTAATATTAACTTTAATCCAATTATATCTTATTTATTAATTCTTATTTATAAAAACTTATTTATTAATCTCATTTATTCTCCATAATGACCAATACATTTTTTTAATAATATATTTTAAATAATAATATGTATATTTATAAAAAAAAAATTTTATACAAAAATATTGAATTATATTGTATATTATGATATAATTCGTATTATAATTAATAATTTAAAATTTAAAAATTATATGATAATAAATTAGAAAGTGCAGTTTTGAAATACTCATCTAATAATCATCTAAAAAGAATATAGAATGTATACAATACTGCATATATTATTACGCAATAAATAATTTAAAATGTAAAATATGAAAGTTTTCTAATATAATTATTTATGTGAAGTTATTTTATAATTTTATTATTTTATAATTCCATGTAAAATAAATCTATGAACGTTCTTAGAATTTTTTCGTCTTCCAATTTCATTGTAATAAAGAATGTATATTGCAACGCACCATGTTTTCGTACCTTTTCAAATACTTTACCTTTCAATATAGCATTTCAGAGATACTAAATAACAAATAGTGCTTTAACCTTTTATGAGTTTTTAATTTTTTTTTTGTTTTTGTTATAGTTATATTTATTCTTAATACAAGAAAAATTATCTAATGTATTAAGAAACATTTTATATATAAATACTTATGTTATCCATTCTTACCTCAAAATTTGTAGGTTTTTAAAGAGTTTTATCAATCCAAATTCTACTAGCGTTTAAAGACTGAGTTTTTAATCATGAATTTTATAATGTCGATCAACAAAGTATTTTTTATAAATATATCTAACATATTTTAAATAGAATATATTAAAAGATAAATTATACTTATGTTGCTAATAATGTATGAGTTATGCATCTAAAGGTTAAAATTTGTTAACGTGTGAAATTCAGGTTTTAATTAACAAAAATCAATCGGATGGAATTTTTATGAAAAATAATTTGTTGAAATAATGTAAAATAACTAGGAAGAATTAGATTAAAAAATAGAGAAAAAATATTAGCGAGTACCTGTACACTATTCTAAATTGAAAAAGAATTGTATATTTTTAAGAATATTAAATAAAATACATATTGTAGATTTGCAAAGTGATACGTTTAAAAGTCTTGCTTTTTACTTTTAGTTTAATATAAATTTAAAACTAATACAAATTTACTAATATCGGTATAACAATTTGATATTTTTTATTTAGAAGCTTCTCAAGAGAGGTAACTATAATCTGAAACTAAAGACAAAAACGCTGTTGAAATATTATTCAGAGATTTAAAGAAAAATATCACAACAATAATTTTACGCTAAAAAATATATACAGTAATGTATTAAAGAGAGTGTGTAAAATCAAAATAGATATTCGCATAATATGAAATATAAAAGGTTATTATTGTATATCTTTATAGGTCACCTATACTATAATTTTATCTACCTCTGAAGTACACCTCGTTATTTGTCATCATTTATTGCGCACTCTTGATAGTGTACATCATTGAAAGATAATGAAAAGCTACTTAATCTTGTTCTTATAATTTATTTTCGTAGTAATACGATCATCCAATAAATTTGTCAAAACATAGTTTTGTCCCGTGGTTCCATTCAAAATATTATACGTTCATTCTAGTGAACTATCGTAATCGCAAGCAAAATAATTATTTCCCCTCAGTATAGATTTAGTGTCTTATCGATCGTTGCAAATTTGAAGGACTTTTTAAGGAATCCGCGCACGTAAATTTAGGGACAAAAGTACCTGCAAGCTTAAATAAGGTGCGGCTGAGCCACACTGAGCAACACACCCTTTATTATCGTATATATCTACCTATACGGTTAATTGCATACATATTTTCGATGTGAAATTTCTATTATTATACATTGCTGTTAATGCGTTCCTGTACTTTGGTGATTGATTTAAATATTTTACAGATTCGATTAATAGACACATTCATAATTATTTTACTTTTCATAATTATAAATATTTATCTATTTTTTTCACTTTGTAAATATAAAATGAGTTATCAATATGAAAAACATAAGATATCACGCGTTACTGATCTAGGTATTAACGTTTTTGTCATATACTTCAAAAATTACAGTGTGCCCTTTTTATATCAATAAAATTGAATTTCATTAAGCATGGATAATACTTATATTTAAAAAAATGAAAATCTTTAATATTTACATATCGATAATAAAATTTTAAATAACTAGAAGAGAATTATTAATGCGATACAAAAATGAACCTCCTTTCTGTAAAATAAATTTAGAAATAGAATTAAATTTTGTAATAATTATGTTCCAAAAGTAATAATTCTTATAAAATATTTTTTATTTTTCTATGTGAAATTTTACTTATCTAAATATCAACTATTAAATTTAATATATGCTATAATCATTTGTAATTTATTTAGAAAAAATAATACAGAATAAAATATTGTATAACTGTTTTTTTACATTATATCTATTATTTTTGTTGGCTATTTTTTTAAAAAATATAAATATTTTGTAACAAAAGGAATAGTTTATTTTTAATAAATATATTTACGAATAAGTAAAATAGTTAAAAATCGAATTTTAGTTCGAGTAATTAATCAAAATTTAATAATTGAATATAATAATACTATCATGTTATAATAAATATTCTATAATATTTCTACAGTTTAAATAATAATAGATTTTTTAATTAATGAAATAAAAATTTAAAAAAGAATACCAATTTTTTAATATTAAAAAAAATGTATAGTAACTATATAATTTTGGAATTAAAACATTATTAAATTATAAACTGTCAAAATAATTATATTCTGTAATGTAAGATATTTCATTAAGATATAAAACTAGTGAAAACTTTTTAAAAATTAAAAATATCTCTAAATAATATATTCATGACAAAGAAAAAACAATCCTTTATTACTTCTTTTAATATATACCTTAGCTAAATAATAATTGTTATATTAAACAAATTTACTAGATGAGAAAAAGATGACACTGATTCAAAATAAGTTATTTTAAGTACTTTATTAATTTATAATTACTTACATCGTATCAGTAAAACTTATATATCGATTTATTGAATATGATTTTATGCAGCAATGATATAAATGGATTTGTAAATTATAATACTATATCAGGATATAACGCGTGCGTATATTGGGATACTCTTATTTATATACGCATATACACACACAAATATAATATACAACAAACCCAAATTTCACACATGATCTTCCAAAGAATATTATTATTGAACGAAAATACATACCTAAAATTCACATACATATATACATATATATTATCATAGCCATTTATAATTAATTGTAGATTTTAATAATATAATATAAATGTTTAATTATCGTTAAAATGATAATAAGATTTGCAATGAGTACCAGATGATCAACCGAATCGATTTACCATGCATATTTTACATTATTTTATTATATTATCATGGATTATTAACAAGATTTTTTATTTCATTTTTATGGACATATCAAATTTCGATTTCCTGTTTTCAAAATTATGCTTGTAAAAACATTTTTATGTTGAAGTATTTTTCTATGTATACAATAATTATTTTAACCATAAAATTAAAGAATATTAATAAATACAAGTAAAATTTCATCTAATAATTTGTTGGTTTATGTAAGCATTATCTTGATTATCTTTCGTGTAATTATTACATTAACATACCTTTCTTTAAGATTTTACTTTACTTTAACAGTAGTAACTGTATGTACTATTTTCATTGCAAAAATATTTCTTTTTAAGCCTACACAGTTTATACATGCATACATAATAAAAATAAAGAAAAAAAAATTTCAGGTTCAATGAAAAGTTTTTTTCAATTTTTGAAAAAAAAAGCAAAATAAAACTTTTTTAATGAAAGAACGTTTACTACTTCTATCAAAAAGAATGTTTGAGAATCATGTCGAAGAAGAATGGTTCAGATAAAATTGTTGGGCCATCAATTTAAAAAGACTTTGGAGCGGATACGTCTTTCGGTATTTGCGCGCGCATGTATGTGTGTGTGTGCGCGCGCGCGACTTCCGCACGACTGTAGAACGGAAACCGACAGGCGTAGGCGGTTCTGCCTGATTGAGATCCGGAGATCCTATATCCGGTGAAGCCGAGAGCAAGTTTGTGCCATCTTCTTCCTAATTATATACCTATCGCTTGCTAATCCCTCAACTTACGATTCCGTGTTACTCGTAGATATTTAGTTTCCCCCAAGTCTTATTTCGATGATCAATCCCGAGCTCACGGATAAAACATGCATAAAACTCTAGGTCACTTCGTTTTTTAGCTTTATCCAAAAATTTTGCTGAGCAACAAAACAACTTTTCAGCTAATTAAGATCAGTGAGTACATTGATTTTTACATTTTTCATCCATTTTTGGGAATTGTCAATTATATTATTTTATAAAAAGTATGTAAAGTTTTATAGATCTCATTCGATATATCATGACAAACTGAATATTAAATTTACGTATATATTAATTTTTATCGAATGGATATTTTATAATTGTATTCGAAATATATTGCAAATGGCTACAATTTTATGATGTACAATAGTTAACTATAATTTATTGTAATATATTCTATATGGATAAGCAATGTAAAAGTTTTGAGTAAAAATTTTACTCGATTGAAAATGTAGATAATAATTATATTAATTATTAACATTATTTTAATTTTCTATGTTATTTATTAAATTCCATATAATTTTTACATATTTTAATTTTTAATTAGTAATGTATCAAACATATTTTTTATATTATTTTAGATAATAATTTTTTAATTTTTAAAATAAAATTTATATTCTATTTTATTTTGTAACTTATATATCTAAAATTTATTAAGTTCTTTTATAATTTGAATACATTAAATAGAAACAAAACTATTTTATGAGTATGTAAAGATGTCACAAGTATTATATATTCTTTAACTAAATAAAAAATTGATACATATAAATTGTTGATTATTGTATTTTTTAAATGTAAAATACATGGTTTACGATTTTGAAAAATTATTCATTTTACATTTCTTTATATATTTAATTTTACATTTATTATTTAATAACCACAGTCATAGTTTCTATACTACAAAATTAAAAACATTTGATATAGATGATTTTTACGTAGAAACATTGGAATGTTTTACGAATACTTAAAGAACCTTTAAAAATTCTTTTACTAAAACTTTCTCTAATAAAAAAATTATTTGTATTAAATAAAAAATAGTATAATAATAAATATTTATAATTAATTTATATTCATTAATTATCTATTTTATATTATATTAAAAATTTTTACATATAACAAATTTTACCTTTACAGACACGAATTTTCATTTCAGAAAAACATAAGATTCGAGAATTAATATTGTCCCGTATATATCTCACTTTCTTCACACATTTATATTAACTTTTATAGAGAATACGGTTTCTGATATTAAGAAAACTACTTGACATAAATAATTTAAGTATATTTTTAAACAATATTTAATATATTGAAAATATTACATAGAATAAAACTTAAAAAGAAAAAAGAAAAATATGATTGATCGACTTTTTTAAAAAAAATATACAAATGTATAATAATATTTTAATGATAACCCATATTATGATTTAATCTTTGTAACGAGCGATTAAATATCCCACATTATTTGAACTTAATTTAATATTATTCTTTTCGATATTATGATATATATTAAACAAAATATAATACAAATTAAAACATGAATAATCTTTTCTTTCACGTAAACAAAAATATATAGTTATTAAAACTATTTTTGTATAAGATTAATATTTTCAACATATATTTAAATTTTAATGTTAGTTTATAAAGTATGAAATTTATTTTTTACATTATAGCTTATTTCATTACAAAATAAATTTAATTGTCCAATATTAATAGCATATAAACAAAAAATATTTAAATAAATATTTATGGATAATTATTTTGTAATATTTATTACGAATATTAAAAACTATTCAAAAATATAAATATCATTACTATTCGTAGATTTTCTTTACGTCTGACTTTGCGCTGCGTTGAAGCAACATATATATTTAAACTATAAGTTACATGACTTCCTTCTTATGAAACAGTTTAAATATCAGATATAATCATAATATATAATTTTTAAAATACATATTGTACTATAAGAAACAGTAATTTAACATTTCAATCACCATTTGTCGAAAATATGTACACTCTGTAACTTTACATAACCTCAACTATCTACACTGATATGATTTTTTCTTTACTTGTCTTTTTAATCTATAATTTTTACTAATATCTTATCTCAATATTTATAACTTGCACTTTTTTGTTTTCTGTGGAACGTGGTACCACTACCACTTTTTTATGATTCAACTAAGAAAAAGAGTTGTATATTAGTTCTTCGAGTGATAAGAATTCGTTCGTATAGATTAGTCAATAGTGACACGTTAATGAGAAATGAATTTCTCGCTTTCAATATAGCTTAGTTTGATACATGGTTTAAAAAGAAAATTTAAAATTTGCAAATATATTAACCAGAATTGTTGCAGTAAACTCATACGTAAACAGGTTAATCATAAATATATAATAGTAAAAAAAACGAAGTGCTTCAATTAATATTTCATTAATTTTTATTCTAATATTCTCTTATCGCAATAAACTTTATTTGTTTTTATTTATATAAATTTATATTAGTATAAATATATCCTTTATAACTTGTAATTATTGCACGATACATTTATAATGTTTTATTTGCAAAGAAAAAGTAAATATTTCTGAAGTATGATTATCTGTAATCTTAGAGTAGACTAGGAGTGAAAATGAAATTCCTTCAGTGGAAGTATTATAATAAAGGATGAGAATGAAAAGCAGGAGTTGATTCATAATACATTTTTATAGCAAAACAAACTATTTTCTATCATAAATTTATCTTTATTCGTTCGTTTATAATGATGGAAAGGCTCCGAGGAATCTTTTTGGATTCACTTACAGAATGGATACTGTATGCAAAATGCTTTAATCCAAATGTTAGATTTTCATGTTAATTAAAGAATTTTTCTCGATATTTTATTCTGTAAAATTGCGAGTCTGCATATCCAAATAATACCAAGTCAATTCGAAATAAAACGCGATGTTGTAAGGAAAAGAAATTCGAAAATGTTGCTTGTCGTCAGGTTTAATTACGCGATTAAAAATGATGGGCTGCTACGACGGCACTTATAAGTGACTTTATATTTTCATCAAACCAGAGAGCAAATTAAAGAATTGGAATTATGCGAAGCGTGACGCATCACCGCTACAGTCGCTTAGTGAGATGACGAACATCCAAGTTTTTCTGCTTTTTTCTTCATTTTGTTACTTATGTCGGCACCAGTGCTCTTTCATTAAGGCATATTTACAAAAAGTGTTGATTATCAAATCTTAACAAAATTTAATTACGAGCTATTCAAAATAATATTTTTAAATGTTTTTAAAATATCGAGGCTTTAAGAATTAATATATCTCTGCTATTAGTACCGTTTACCGAGAATTATAATTCCATCTTGATTCATAAATGATTTTTAAAAAAATTTAGTTGATAACAGTTAAATTATGAACCCAATAAATAGTAAAGAGAAATTTTAGCCAGTAGTATGCTAATAGATAAAAAAAGCAACCAACTTAAATAAATTAAAATAATTGTATATTGTATGTAATTTACGGTCAACTCGAAGAGTTTTTTAAACAAATTTGAAAACTTAATTACTTTGTAATAAGTGTTAATATGAATCTAATCGATTATGGTCAATATATGAATGAATATAAAAATGTCTGCAAATTTTCTACACAAAATTCGTAATATAAACATAATTTATATGATCAAAAAAATTTTTTACTTTTAGTTCAAGTACGCCCATTTTACATCAAAAAATGTCGGAATCCATCGTTCCGGGTGATCTAATCGTTGCTGCTATATAATTCGACATTGATTAGAATATAATAATACTTTTATCCATAGTGTTATCATTAATCATCAATGAGCACAATCTAATGATGTCGATAGTGGAATCCTCTGAAAAACACAGGGGTGCTGCATTTTTTACCTCCGACTAAGCGACACGTATACATTATAACACTAAGTGCAAAATTTAAGTAAAAATGATATTAAAAAAAAGAATATCATATTAATATTACTACAGCATTAACAATTACGTGTATCCTTTTAAAAAATTTTCTTTTAAATTTTAATTCATTATCGTCCTAACGAAGGAGAAAATTGAAAATTAAAAATAATTTAAGAATTATAATATAAAGAAATTGCACTTTACAAGTAATTTTAATTAAAAGTATTATTTTACAAGGAATTGTACAAACACATCTTTTGACAATAAAGTTCGATTAACTTTAGGTATTGAGGAAATGACGATATACATTTAATAATAATAAACAAATCTCGCGGAAATCTGTAATAAAGGCGAATTAGGCATCGATATAGCCATTCAGATTTTCCCCGACATGAGAGCATTGATAACGAGGAATTACGTATGTAAGTTAAACTTATTGTATTACGTATATAATACTGTGTCTACATAAGATGATAATATTTCAATTAATTATTAATTATGCATTATGAAAAATTCAAAGTACGTATTATTTATGTCTCAATGAAAGTCATTTTTTGTATCGAGTTCATCCTAAATAATATATAACTTTATGTAAAATTTTATTGCATGTATCATTAATTATTATTATCTCTATGATTTATTAAATTTTCAACTCTTTAAATACGCATAGACAGATCTTAAATATTGAATGTATAAGTTATCGAATACGTTATATCAAATACGTTGTAAATTAATTTAATTGTGTGTCAGCTGAGACTAAATTTTGTAGTATATAGAAGAAACTTATTATACGAGAGTTTGTACACTTTTAGAAAAAAATTATTATATGGTGTGATATATATTTCGATTTACACTTCTTTAAATATGAATAATCCGTTGATATTATTGAATCATAAATTAAGTCATATAAATATTTTCTCTATAAACAATAAATCAAGCTCCTGAATACTCCACCTCACATTAATACTAAGCAATTAAATAGATTGAATCTCAAAACCCTGTTCCGGAACGTTTCTTATATTTAAGAAATCTACATGATTTGTTTTCAATAATCTTAAAAATTTTCTACCATCTTACTTCTGAGTACGTAATTACAAATATGTATTTTAATTAAAATTCAAAATTTTTTTACGAAAACAATTTTTTTCAGCTATGTATTCATACTTTTATTTAAAATATAAAATTAAAAGATTATTCCGTTTTAAACCAAAATTTTTAATATAAATAAAAGTATTATTTAAAAAGAATTTAAGATAAAAACAATTTTTATTTGCCTTATGTTATGATTTAAATTTACGTCATTATTTTAAGCTAACAATACAATATAACTATAAATTTTGATTGAAAACAAAATTTTCCCTGAATATATTAATACGAAAAAATTCCTTTTAAATAAAGTCAGATAATTAAAGTCTATAATTAAACTCTTTAGCAAAAGTGTATTTCAAAAAAAGTGATCTGAATTCTAAAACTAATAACTTGGATTCATAGCTTTTTAAAATACTTTCATGAAAATAAAAATAAAATTCATTACTTTAAAGAATGTATTTTTTGTAACAAACATTTATTTGTTTTGTTGTTTTCCAGTTTTTCAAATCCCATAATTTTGTTAATTATTAAAAATCTCAATGTCAAAAAAATATCGTGCTAGGTAATCTATACAAATAATTGTAACATAATAAGCTATTTATATTAATACTCACAATTCCGCTTAGATATCATATTATTTATTACGAATTCATATATTCATTTTACTTCCCATTTATAAAAATAAATACTTAACTTTAATGCGCATTTTATTTATTCATTTGCTATACCAACTAAACAGTTATAGCTAATTTTAGGAATCTGTTATGCTTTGAATACTAAGGAAACTAAACATTTTTTTGACAAATATTTTTAGGAATTGCAAATTACAATTTTAAACTATCGAGTTATTATAATATAATTTCAATAATTATACTCGTTTTTATAAATATACTTGATATGTTAGCTTTTGCAATTTTTAAAATATATTATTATATGTATCTATTTATATGTTTTTATAGATTTTTTTAAGGATAATAAGTTTGCTTGAGATATTTTTAAATCGTCAATTTTAATATTATATAATCAACAAAGAATTATATGAGTTAACACTAGTCTAGTCAAATGCGATGAAAACATTGATTTTCGTTTACAGCAAAAACATGCATTATTAGTAAAACAATAATCATTTGCTTATTATCTATATTTAAGAATTAAATTACGAATGACATACTTGACATAAGTTTTGTGGAAATTAAGTATTGTTAAATGTTATTTATATATTTTATATATATATATATATATAATAATTTTGTATATAAATAGCTATAAGTTATATAACTTATATTTTAATATACCCTAATATAAGTGTAAGTAGAATACGTTATTTGATTTATTATTTAAGTTTACATTAACTGATACGAGAACAATAATACTTGTGTTTATTTTAGAAAAAAATTAAATTAAGTTGAAATTAATTTTATAAATACAATTAATTACATTTGATGGTATCCAGAAAAATAATGCAATAAATAGATCATCTTATATTTTTTAAATCTAAATAACAGAGAAAAAAGGATTAACCTAATCTTTTTTAGTGATAAAACTTATAACTTTGATACATTATTATAGAACAATTTGATTCATGTACTTTATAACATGAAAAAACTTTTTAATAATATTAATATAATTAATTGGTTTAATGATGTAGTTATAATTTAAAAATACATTTAAATAAAAATATTTTAAATTCATAATTTTATCATAACCAAATTACATCACATGCCATAGTAAGTAATAGAAAATTATTATAGAATCTGTTGCTTAAACAAATATTTTGTTTATATTAGTAAATTGGACATTATTAAATAGTTTTTAATTAAAAGAATGAAATAATATATATATTTTATTATGAAAATCACTTTTTATCTCATAAAAGATTGTCATCAACTTCAAATATAAATTCTTATAATTCTGTGTCAGCAGAAAAACAATATATATCAGTAAGAACTTTAACACTATTGTACATTGAAAGCACTTTAAGGAGACATATATTAAAAAAATTCAAGTTTATAAAAGAACTGTTTATTAGTAATATATTGAATATTCAATTTTTTCAAAGTAAAAACAATGTTAAGTTTTGAATTTTGTTTGATACTTAAATTAATGCAAATAGTACAGATGTTTAAAATAACAAAATATAATTTATGTATATATTTTTGAAATGTAAACAAGAAAATGTTTGTAGTATATTTAGTTGATTATTTATAGATTTTTAAAGTTATAAAATATATAAATATAAGTATTTTTGGTTTATAAGTATATTTTATGTATGCATTGAATATTATTTTTAATATACTTATATACGTCTATATCTTGTTTCATCAATGATCAAAGTTCTAATTTTTTATCAAAAGTTAATATTAATAAAATTATACAAGATTCTTAAAATTAAATTCTTTTATAGCTTTTATTTAAATTTTTAAGAAATTCAATTATAATTTTATATTCAACTTTAGATATGTATATTTTTTAATTTTATACCTAATTTTGTTAATTTATTCTAAAATATTGATAATTATAGTATTTTCGTTTTTAATTTATTAAAAAAAATTATTTATTTAATTCCTTCAATGAAAATAATAATTTAATATTATTTATTAAAATAATAATTTAATATTTATTTATTTAATTGATTTAATTTATTCATTTAATTCCTTCAATTAATAATGTAATTAAATAATTAAAATATCATATATTTTACAATATCAAAAGGTTGAATGAATTTCATATGCTTACAATAATAAACATTTCTGATATTTGTAAAAGATTATTCAATTGCTGTTGATAATGACAAAAAAACTAAATTATCTATATATTTCTAATATAGACAATAATTGTCATAAATGTTTTCAATATAACATTGCTTTTTTTTATCTATTTTATTATTGTTTCATAATTTAAATTTTATAATCAAAACCTGTAATATAAATACATATTTTATAAACAAAGTCATAAAATAAAACACCCCCCCCACACACACACACCATATCCTTCATCTGAATTTACAAATTTTCGAGTGAATAGCAAAAAAAACTTTATAATTATATAATTTGTTTAATATTAACCTTTTATTACTATGAAATATTTGTAGATTCTAGTAAGTGATCATATTCATGAAAAATCAAATTGAAAATTAACGAGGCAATTGTAACAAAATTTTAAAATCTTTGATCGAACATTCCATTTCAAAATAACACTTCAATTTAATACGAAGTTAGATATGCGAAGATTCCTGACTTCTAAATATTTACACTGTTTTCTTCTGTTCAATTAAAAATCATTTCACACATTTGAAAAAAAATTTAAAAAGGAAGGCTAAAATATATTATACTAAATATTTCATGAGATTTGATTTATATTTCTATTAGAATTAGTAATTTTTGACGTTTAGTGATAATTTGTTTATAATATTATTAATAAAATATGTACACATAAAATAAGTTAAAATTAAATTAGTCATAAAGCTTTACGGCAGAAGTTTGTTTTAAATACTACTACTTTTACGCAGTAAAAAATTACAATAAAATTACAATATTTATAAAAGGCAGTACATCTCATAGCATGAAAAGTTTAATGTATTGTTTGTTTCTATTACTCACAGTTAATAACTGTTATTCTCCAAGTACTAACTTCCTTATAAAATTAAAATTAGCCTTAATTAATAATCTAAAATGATCATCCTAATGTCGCAATTTTTATAATATCGAAACACAGTACTTTATTTTTTCATTATAAGAATCAAAGAGTGAAATATAAATTTAAATGTGTAAACAAGGAGTTTCAGGTAAGAAGTCATTATACGTTTTATGTGATAAATTTATAAACATATGTACGTGATTACAAATTTGTTCACGTTACCACGCGTATAACTATAAGCGATGACTTGAGTTCCCAATTAAATAGATGGATAATTCTATACTTATTTCAAGAACTTATTCTATTTTTTATTATGTTATTATTATTTATTATATTATTATTATATTATTATGTATAATGTGTACAATTATATGACGTTTACAGCCTAATTTTTTTCATCGTACATCTTATTCGTTGTACAAGAAAATATATAAAAGTATTAATTTCATTTTATTAAAGAATCAATTTTTTCCTTTAATTCGTTCAGACAAAATTTGAAAAACATATTACTATACTATATTATTATATTAGTATAGTACATAACTTAAGAATTTCATTATAATAAAGAATTTTTTTGTTCTACATTTCTAAATTGTAAAATGTTATTTTATATCTAAGAAAGTTTTCCATACAATATTGAATTTACTATATTAGAATTGATGATATTCTTTACTGTACCCCAACATGCTTTTTACGCAAATCATTTTTATATATTAAATAGATTATACAATACTAAATGTTTAAATATACTTTAATTATAATTAGATGTCATAAAATTAATTTAAAAAGAAAAATAAGTAATATTAAATACCTTATTTTTTGGCGAATTATATTAAATTCTTTTGAAAAAATAAATAAATAAATCTTTATCTAATCAGTTTATGTATTACAATTTTTAATGAGTTTGAAACTTCATTTTTTCAAATCTCTATCATACTAAAGATAAACCACTTTTTCTAACTCTTACTATACATATTTGTATAACCACACGTGATAATTTAAACTCTAGACATATTTTTAGTATTTTAGACCATATAACTTTAAATCTACAAGAACTAATAGCATTCTCGTAAAATTTGGAACTAAATGTATATTACTTTCAGATCTATAATCGTTTATTAAAATAAATTACTGTAGTCAACATCAAATAAATATATTGTTTTAAATCAAATTTTTTTTAATGATTTATACAAGTATACAAATACTATTATAAAAATTTTATTAATTGATGATAAAATGTAAAAAAACTTATTATTAAAAAAGATATGTATATAAATTTTTTTAAATAAAGTATTTTCCATCATCTTTATAACTATTACGAACAGAAAACTCCAAGGGAAATTGAGTCTCGCGAAAGAGGTTTCGAGTTGCAACAAGGCAAAGAAAAACGATTAAATGACGCGAGTAAGATTATCCAGACCAAGTCGATCGCTGGGCGATGAGGTACTTGCCTTCGGTCTTCAAACACTTGGAGTGGGGAGGCCCGTAGCAAGTGCGAGATCGTATAAACAAACTCGTTTCTCGGAACTCGGAGAAGTGAGAAGTAACGAGAGATCCTCGCAGGGTTCCTCTCGCGACGGAGCGCAATGCTAGCCTCGTGCGCATCGCCGCGGAGAACTTTTTAGGGAATACGTGCGCGTTCCATTGGGGAAACTAAGACGAAATGTATCGCGAGAGAATGATATTCGAGGAGGTTGCGAGTGACTCAAGTATTGAACGCGGTCAGGTTCATCCAAATCGTAGTACTCCCGGGGCTAGAATGCCATTCGCAAGTTATCTCGGAGAGGAGGAAGCCTTAAGATTGGAACTTGTCGTCCAGATCGTAATATCCAAAGCTACAGAGCGACTCAAGAGTTATTTCGGGGAGAGGGGGAGGCGTTACCATTGAAACTTGTGAAGACCACTCCGTAGAGTGTGAAATGGAACCACTGTTAAGACGCAAGGCAGGAGTACTGATTCCTTCTGAGAGGGAAGAAGTCGTGTACTCATGAAAACGCGCGGGGTTAGGCGGGCCACATCCGTGCAAGGGAGGAAATCGATACCCCCAAGGAGGAGGGCAGACGAAACGTGATCCGCTCGGAAAGGAAAAAAGAGAAGTCATGAGCATATGGAGATGCAGGGGATAGAAGACAATCTCGTCTGGGCATGCAGGTGGAAAGGCCGCGCAACTAAAGAACCAGATAATGGCACACACTTGAGAAGTCGTAGAGGTCCGAGGAATTCCGTAACCGAAAATAATGATTGCCTTGTCGGGGCTTGATACCTTGGAGAAAGGAAAAAAAAGAAAACTTGAGATTAATGAGCATGAAAAATTAGAAGATTGCAAATAAAAAGGAAAAATGCAAAAGAAACGAGAGGGAGCGAGGATATATATATGTATGTACCGGATCACAGGCAAATTCTTCCAACTCGAGCGATCACACCGAGAACCTTTATTCGCAACACAGCAATTATTGTATCGGAAAAACTAAACGATTATACACGATCAATTGAAAAATTGTACGCGACATCGCAAATTATTGTGTGCGTCCGATTAATTACTTGTTGGAGTACAAATATATTGTGAAAGAAATAAATTATGTTGAAAATCAGAAGTGCTTATTTTTATTTCCAAAATAACATAAATGTTAATCGCTTTTAATTAAATGAATAATAATGAAGAATGACTAATTTTTAAACAATTAATAATCTAAATAATACTTATATTTTATATCTTTTTTTATTATTTTACATGCAATATATTGCAACTTGATTCATAATTTAAGCATAAAAATAACATTCAATGAAATTTTTAATTTAATCAGGTTTCAATGTTTGATGTAAAAAATATATTATCTATTTTGTTATAATTTTTAAAAATTCTATAAGTAGATAATAAATTTTATATTTTAAAGGCCACCGAAATAAATAAAATCTATTTTGTTATAAATATGTATTATAATACGTGTTGAAAGAGGATAATTTCTGTATACGAATATAATAATATCAAATAACATTAAATAATAAGTATTATTATTATTTAATATATTATTATATATAAAATATAAATATAAATTTATTTTGTATAAATATGAGAACTTTCATTATTAAAATTAGTATAAAATTGATTTAGTTTCATTTATAAAATTATTCGTTTTAATAAGTTAAAATTACGTTACTTATTTAAAATAGTTTGAATAATTATTTTTCTATCTATTCTATTATCAATAAATATATAAAAAATAAAAGTTAAGATATTCTATAAAACAGCTTTTTATGCTTATTATTTTATAAGAATTAAGTTCAACAAGCTTATTACGATTAATATACCTTCATAATAGTTATTAAAATTCCATTTGTTTTTACTACTTTTCTGATTTAAGTTCCTACTCAGGAAAAAATATACTTTTTATATCCGAATAATTGTACGTTATATCTTATTACGTCTCAAAAAAAATTAATAATATTGTATGGAAATAAAAAGGCAATAATAAAATATTGCTAAAAATTTGATTTACATTAATTAAACAATTGGATTTAAAAATAATACTAAAATTTAATACACGAAATTTAATATTTCATTAATTTATTAATTATATTGCTACTTTTTTTATTTACTATTATGCATAGATTTTTCCTCTCTTCAAATATATTAACATACATGATTAACAAGTTAATCATAATTATAATTTTCCATATAGATACCATTCTATAATAATTAGTGTACATTGGTATAATGAAATTTCATCAGATGTACCATTTTAATCTTAAAAATGTGTACATTAATATATAAGATGTTATAGTACTAATAATAAACCCTTTCATTGATTAAATAATTATAGTTATTATTTTTCTTATATTACTATATATTATTACTACTTGCAGCCTTGCCCCTTGGATTTTGTTCTCCACTGTTAAGAAAGCAGTATGCAATGCTTATCAGGAAAATCGAGCCCAGGTCTATTCCAAGTTATTTTAGAGATCATGAGTTGCGATTGAGCGATTATAAAGTTGAAAATAGAGGGCAGACATTTACTGGCATTTACCTACCAATTACTTGGTTGCAACTTGTCACAAATTTTTCTTTACCCTAATTTAAAAACTCGAACAATTTTTATTCAAATGACAATAGAATGTATATTATTTTTGTACTAGCAACGATTGTTTCTGAATTTTTGAAGTAATTAACATTTTTCATCAACGGTTTTAATCTTGTTCAATTTTCAAAGAATTTCTTATTCCTGAATTATTATATTATAATTTTAAAAAAATTTCCCAGTTTAAAAGTTATTTCTTTAAAAATTTAATAAATATTGAGAAAAAATGTTGAAAACTAAATATATTAGTATGGTACTGTTATTCCACTTGGGTATATTAAATAGTGTGAAAATTTACTTGGTACAAGTAGAAGAATTATTATTCCTCGAAGACCAGATGAAGGGTCGGAAATTAAATTTGTAAGACTTAACATTATTAGATTTAGAATTTCTTTATGAAAAATTTCCAACATGTTGAATGAGGCTATATTAATTATTGAGCTAATTATTCAACCATAAGTCTTGCATTTTCTATATAAGCAAGGTATGCTTGTGAGAAAGCCAAAAGGAGGAGAAACAGGTGGATTGTTGGTATGTGGTCACTCTTATCTATCATTTCCACTCCAGTGCCGCATAATCCTTATAGAAATAGTGCATTGAATTAACCTTGGTTACGGCTTATCAAAATCAAAACCTTTGCCATTTTGGCATTAACGATATTATCCAGTCCTTTCACAACCAATAGTAAAAATTACAGTAAGTGTCAAAACATACCATTGAAATGTCGAGTAGAAACACCATCGGTAAAATCCTTTATTTATCTTTGCATCTTGATTTGAATTTCAATGAAGATGAAGTAAAATTTGTGTAAGATAAGACAGAGTAACGCCGATACAGTACATTATGAGATTAACCGAAGATATTGCTTCAGGTATACGTTTAAAAATTTACTTATATATATATATATAAGTTTTTATAACGAAATAATTAACGGTTAGTTCTTGTTACTAGCCCATGAACAATTGATTCCATGTTGTAGAGGATGTACTTCCTCAAAAGACATTGACAAAAGTTATCGTTCACTATCGACTTATTTAACGACATTTTCTATTTGTAAAAATTTTGTTGATATATCAAATTGAGAGACATCGTTTAAATGTTCCCTGTACTTGTATATTTAATTTCATGATCTTAAATAAATGCTTTTATGCTTCGTGCAATGAACATACATAATGTATTATCAGTAATTTGCAATTTAATAAAAATTTAAACTTTATAGGTTATGAAATACTTTATAGTGAATAGTCTACATTAATAAATAATTATTAAAATATGCAGCCTGTATAAATAATAGATTAATTAAATCTTATATTATAATAGTTTCAGTTTAAAAATTTTTCATTACTTTTTATCATAATACAAAACAAAATTTGAATGTTTAAAATAATCATTCGTTAAATCAAAAATATTAAAATTTTTTTTACATTTTATATATTGATTCGGATATATTTTTAAATCGATAAGTACATATAAATACCAAAAAAACTATTTCTTAGTAAGTAAATAAAAGTAAAAAATAGTCGATAAAAACTTCTTTTAAAATGTTATTGATATTATACAAAGTGATTAAACTAGTACTATTTTATTGAAACGACCATAACTAGATTAATTCATATTTCCGGTAAATTTATAATCAATCGAATCTCAAAGTATTTTTCAATAAAAGAACTCAAAAATATATCTAAAAAATATTTTTTATAATGTATTTCAGTAAACATTATAAAGTCAAACAAAAATATCGATAATATCATAAAAATTTTGGTGTAATATATTAAAATAACACTGTTTGGATGTGTTTCATTTTTTTAAATAATAGAAGTGTTCAGTCTTAAATACATTCAATTAATAATAAACTATAATAAGCTTTAATAGAAGAATTATATTTGTATAAACATAAATGACAACTTATAAATTGAAACATTATTAGAGAAAAAATACAATATTTTTGTGCCAATTTTTTAAATGATATACTCAGATTCTATTCTTTTTCGATAAAATACTTAAGCAAAACTTTGATTTGTATTGAATTACTGAATAATGATTTATCATACTTCTATATTTTTTCTAATATGTATTCAATAAATGATATTTAATCTGAAATACAACCTAAATGTTTATCATAAAACATATGTTATACAATCAGTAAAAGTTAACAAATATTTGAACCAAATTGATTTCAAAAATACCATTATGTATTTTTAAATTATAAATGCAGTGAATTTTCAATGAATCACTTGGCAATCATAATCTACGAGAGATGAATAACAAAACAATATAATAATACCTATTCAAACCTAGTTGTAAAAGAACATTCGTTTGTCTTATCAAGTGAAGCTGATACGAGCATAATTAAAAATTACAATAAGAATATGAATTTTTGTATCCTAGTTGGAGCAGCTAATGCCAATTTAACCTTTCTACTATAGCACCGGTACGAAAATGACTCGCTGGATACAAACTTAAACACGTACAGTATATATTGCGCACGAAGAGTCTCTTCAAAACTTAACATACTACATGACGTTACTTACAAAACTATATCTTGTATTTATTTTTAAATAAACACAGATCTTCCAGAAAAGCTATCAGTTTAATTGCTCTCCATATGTTAAGCGACAAAAGTACTATATTTTCTGTTTAAGAAAACTCGGATAAGAAGATTTGGGAATGTATTTACCGAGTTACGCATGAATTTCGTCATTTATTTATTTTTTAAATTTCTGAACATTTAAATATTCCCACTCATCGTTCAAATAAATTATATCTTTACTGTTTCACGTCAGTGTATTATTTTTCCATTTGTTCATTTTTTTTGTCTTTTGTACTTTTGACACGTAGTATTAATATTGAGTATTAATAATAATTAATATTGAGTTGTAGCTCGAACGAATATCTAAAAATTTTAAATATTTTAATTTATATAAATTAATAATTTTATTTAGAAGTTATCTGCGTACTTATTTTTATAGTAATAAAAAATTATTATTTTTTGCAACTTATGTTTCACTGTTTCTATACTCTATTCTTTGAGATTCTGTATAAATATTTAATGTTAGCATTATAAAAACAGTTTTTGTTCGCGTTACTTACTTTTATCTAAAACCATTAAATCGATTTCATGTGCAATATACCTTTATTATACTTATATTCTTGTAGTCTTTAAATTTAAGTTATAATCTAAGACGAATTAAAATGAACTTTAATAATAAAAATTTTCATTTAAAACAGATAAATTATTAATCACATAGAATAAATTATAATACTTATTATAGGCAGTTTTATCTAATTTAATTTATCCTACTCTAATGAACCCTCATCCAAAAATGATTTTACTATTGTTTTCCTCCAAAACATGGTTTTAAAATCCATGTTATATTTTATATTTTCATACAAAAATTCAAAAATATTTTTCCATCAAATATTTAAAATTATTTCAACGATTTTATTCTATTTTATGTAATAAAAGTTGAGGACTTTATAATATAAAGAATTTACATCATAAAGAAATCCTTAAAAATATTTAAGAAGATTATTAAAGATTTATAATATCTACAATATCATAATAGGTTTGTAATAATATTTTTAGAAAAACATTATGAGAATTAATTAATAAGAGAAAAAATTATATTATTTAATAAGAATGGAACAATATAAAAATTGTACATAAATATTCAGGTTTCATTTTTTCTTAGTTTTTTCTAATACACATTTGTTTCAACTTTCCTATAATACAGCCAATATAAATTTAAAAATATGTAAAAACTTAGAATTACATAAGATTAAAAAATACATTTTATATTCACATACGTATAGAAGAAACTCTTAAAAAGAAAATAGTTTCTATAGTAATATATATATATATAAGACAATTAAAAAATATGTAAAATGACTTTAAAGAAAATCTTTATAAAAATATAATTCAGTATTCATAATTAAATCATATTTTATTTTTTCTTTTATTAAAATTGACAATATATCTTAATTATATTTTATTATTCAATCGAATATACTAAATTTGTTCAAAATAATATACATCAATGCAATTTGAATCTAACTTAAATTTAATTACCTTATTAATAAATGTTTATATTCTTGAAAATTTTAAAAGCAGATAAATAACTTTGTTTTACTAAAAAATAAATTTATAAATGCGATGTTTAATATCTAATTTCTAATATCTATAAAAAGGACTTAAATTAAAATATTTTTATTGATTCTTAAGTTTTAATATACTTTTAAATAATATTTATTATGTAATTATTAAAAAATACCCATCATTATTTAATTACAATAAATATATGATGTAAACAACATTTTTTTTGAAATTATTGTTAATTTATGTTATATTTAATATTTTAAATAAATATAATATTAAATTATGACTTCGTAAATAATTAAAATTTGTTTTAATATAGCTAATAGTAACTGTATTAAAAAACTATTTAAAAAATCTGAATATTGTATTTAAAATTATTCTGTTATTATTTATCGATGACAAATTTATATTCAATAAATAAAAAAGTTTCGATATAATATTATGTCACTATACTTGCATCATAATACTTTAAGAATTATGAAAAAAGTTTTTTTTATAAAAACTATTTAATTGATATACAAATTAATAATTTTCTTATAAGGATTAGAAATTAAAAATTATTTAAATACTAAATCCTACTCTAAATTGAATATAATTATTACATTATCGATAGCTTGAATACAAATAAAATTGTATTTAATAATTATTTATTAAAATAAAAACCAGAATTGAAAATTTAACTTAATAGTCGATAAATCATATCATTAACTGTGTAAAAGTTTGTAAAATTATGTATGTTATAAGTTTATAAAGAATCTTGTGAAAGATCTATGGAATAATTTAGTTATAAAAAGACAATAAATAAATTTACCATTCGCAGAAAATTCTGAATCAAATAAAAGAAATTAATAATTGCCAAAACAATAATTAATATTAAATGATTATGATAAAAATTAAGATAAAAAATTATGATAAAAAATTATGATAAAAAATTAAAACAAAATCATTTTAATTTTGAACTAAAGAATTGTCTTAGTTTTATTTTTCATGCTCATAATCTAGATATAATTAGAAAGTGTTAGATAGGAGACTTATGATTTAAACAAACATTTTGGTAAGATTATTTTCATGACTCCCATAAAAATATTATTTACGATAGAGATTATGAATCTATTGCTGTTTATATTTATACGTGTGAATATTACAAAGAAAATAAACCTCTAAAATTATATAGTTTCAAAATCAGTACATAATATAGCAGATGTTTTATCGATATTAGCATAATTTAATCAAAATAGATAAAGTGTCAAAATATTTAAACTATATCCGATTAATATTTAGATTTTTTTTTTCTACATTTATTATTATTTTATTTTATTATATACATGATATACTTATTTTATATTTTAGGCTTATTTCAAGATTTAGCATAATTAAAAAATTATATTAATATACGATTTTAAATTACCCTCGTATATATACATGTCGTTTTGAAAATATATATAAATTATATGAATTCATAAATTTGAGGCTTGCCATTTGATTTAAAACAACAACAAACTCTAAAGTGGAAGAGAATCATTTTTTATATAAAAGTAATCGAATATGTATTGAGAAGCTTGTATATTAAAAAACTATAATGTTTAAATATTTTATCACTTTCACAACTAAACATCAAAATCTCGACAGACATTGGATGCTAAAATACTGATAAGATATTACGGTACATCGTTACTATTTAAATCTGGCTATCCAATTCAACAGTTCATCAATCACGTGATATCTACGTTTTTCTAAATTAAATAAAAAGCAAAATACAACACGTGATAAATTACAAAAAACACGAGAGTATAAATACATTTAATGAAGCGTAATTTCAACAGTTTTAAATATAAGCCCAATTTTCGGCTCGGGGTATAAGGTTTAATGTGTCATCTATCAGTTGATTGATCTTCTACTGCAGAAAATCCGTCTAGTTGCATGAAACTTCATTTAACCATGGAAAAATAAAAAGAAGAAGGGTAAAAAAACACCGAGCACTTCGATCATTACATATAACGTAATTTTTCTTTCAAAACTTTGGCACGCGTTTAGCGGACTCGAGGGTGTGCAAATGGTACGTATCTACATATTTATAATGAATAATCGTCTACGTGTAGCAAATTGAAAACTGAAATAAAAAAATAGAAGTGCTAACCATTTATGAATATAGAACAAAAGGGACAAAGTTCACGCAACCTCGCTTGCGCAGACCATCAGAATTGTATTGGATTTTCTTAAGCAAATTCAAAAAAATTTGCTCAATAGGTTAAGACTATTCAACAAATGAAGCTAAATATTTAACTTTTGGAACATTTTGGAGACGTACATGCCATTTTCAGGATGAAATTATTTAAGAAAAAGTTAAAAAAATGTTTCATTAAAATTGGACTAAACCATTAGTTGTTTACACTCACATATAGACAATAGTAGAATATTAACACAGTAAAATTATTAAATGTCTAATTCGTTATTTTTCTTTCTTTTTCCTTATCTAAGTGTAATAATAATTTTTTTTTCTGTTTCGATTTTATTAAAAATTTAAAATCATAATTAACGCGATGTGTAAATAGTAGTATAAATTTACTCTATAAATATAACACAAAATATATAAAACTTTTAATAAATCTCATAAAATTTAAATAGTTTTATAATTCTAATTACAGTATAATAAACTTATAGTATTAAATCTACTTTAATTATTAATTTAACATACTGTATAATTCAAATTACTACTTTAACAAATAGGAATTTCGTTTTATAAAATAAACATATGATTTATAAATGTAAAAATGAATATTCGTTAATATGATGAAATTGTGATGTTAAAACCGACCAAAAATCAAAATAAGAAAAAAGTTTCAAAATATGTATATTTTTAAATTCTGGTTACAATGATTTTATAACAGAACTGTAAAGAGAGTATGTAAATAAAAACAAAAGAAAAGAAAGAGATAAAACTGTTAGCGCTTACATACCTGTATTCATATGTTACAGTGTTCTAAAAAAATTGGTTTCATATCATCATAGGTAATATTTTTTATTTGCGGATGATAAATCGAAGTACTTGGTTTGGAATTTAATTGGCACTCTCAAAGAGCGCAATATCAAAATTCCAAGTGAAGAGCAATTGATGGATCCGGATACCAAAGCGAGATGTACTGAATGCGCCTATTTCAAATTAAAGGTCGCGGTTCAAGGAAAACGCCAGCTCGTTTTCCTCTCGAGCTTTTCCAGCTGGCAGTTCTTATTAGGAACCTTCCATGTAAAGAATTTTCGATTTTTTACAAGCTTACTAATAACTGCATCACTTGATCGCAAAGGCAAGATAGAGATCAGAAGACAGACAGAACAGAAGAAGAGGAGCGACGTCATCCGTGAATTCACCTCATCTCTCTGATTTAATTTGTTCGTCCGCCTGCCAAGGGGATTTATTGAGGAGTGATGCGGTCACTGTGATGGAGACGAAGAGATTGTTAAGCAAAAAAACTAATTTCTTACCTGTCCATTACTCTTGCGACTTTAATCAATTTCGAATTTAATTCTGACTCATCAAATATACATTTATCGGGTAAAGTCTAAATTGGAAAAAAGCGAACTGACATTGTAAATACTATTACCGTATAGAAGTCAATCTATTGCATTTATTACTTTCAATCAACAATCATAAGAGTCATTTTATTTCATACTTAAATCCATTCCAGTATTATAAATATATATTCACTAATCTCTTATTTAATTCAGTTTCACAGTGATTCTTAAGAATTATCTTCGCGAATGTGAGTCGATTTTCAATATTTAATACTTACAATTTATGATGCAACACTTATAAATTCATTAGAGAAATTAATCGGTTATAAGCTATTCTAACGGTTGTCTGTATCGTATAAAAATACACTCGATTAAGTTCATAAAAACTCGGCTTATAAAGCAGAGACATGTATCGAGCCGAGTAAACTTGTCAGGTAACTGTCGAGCCTTGGTATAGTAATAGCTTAGTTTCATAGAAACGAGAAAGATACTTTCCCGCTGAGGAAGAATTGCATACTTTACGAAGGATTTTAGAGATTTATATCTTCTAGAAAATTATCAATATTTCATTTAACTGAACTAAAGTACCTAATACGTAAACATTTTTGTTTTATTTAAAAATTACTAATGAAAGTATCACTTGTAATTTATGTATTTTCAATATTTTAAAAGAAATCGATACATACTTTATTGGTAGTGTTTTTATTAAAAAGAAAGAAAAAAATTACTCAAACTCGAAGGTCGTTATAAAATTTTAAGTATCGGACGCTAATTAAAATTTCAAGTTACAAAAATTACACGAGTTTCATATGAAATGGCAACGTAAATCTATTCAATTTTATCTCAATAAATATACAAAACTATTCGTAAATGCAAAATAAACACATTTGTAATTATCTAATTAGTAAAATTTTTTTTCAAAAGTTTATTTTACCGATTCAAAGATTATAAAACTATATAGAGTTTATTTAATAAACGATTTTATATTCAAATTAGTATAGTATTTTTTCAATGAAACTTTTCTTTACACGTTCTGAAAATGTGGAAACATTTAGTACAATACCCACGGTAAGTAACAATGGCACTTTTTTATTATAAACAATCGCGAGAAAAAATTATTTCAAGGCGATGTAGTTTGTGTTGTATACGTTGTGACGATGAGCTATAAGAAAAATCGATCTTTCCTGACTAGAGCACAATTTTCATGTTATTAAAAAAATTTTATTCATTAAAATATCGGTTTAAACCATTATTATTTACAAAAATTCTATCTCTCGCGGATTTTATATTTATAAAGCCTTTGCATGGAAACAGCAAATTCGTCATTTCTTGAATCAATGTAATAAGGCCGTAGCTTTTTGAGAGAACCTCAAAGTGTGAAATTATACTTTTCGCAGGAGTCGTGACTGATTACGTATATACATATACATTCCGTAAGAAAAAGAAAGAAGACATGAGAAACATACACGTGGGTAACAGCAAATGGGAACCGGAAAAAATCAAAGTTGCGAGAGACCTCTTTTTCTTGCGCTGTAAATTGTAAATGAATTCGGTGATTTTGTTCTCATTTTTTACGTTCGTAAGTAGTGAAAAAGAATTTTTCTCTTTTTCCATTTACGACGACGAATAGAACGCATGATAAAAATGTCATTGACATACAGTTGTGAATACGTGAACTTTCGTTCCGGGAAAACTGTGGTGTTTGAAATTTATTGGCCAACGCTCTCGTATAAATATTTTCAAGTTGTCGAATATGTGCATACTTTTATTATTTTTCAAATATACTTTGTTATGAATATTTTGTGTTAATGTTAAAATTTACGAAGTCAACAACTATACAGTAAAACGTCGAGATGAAATAACAAATTTCGTTCGATGTAATTGACATTGAATCCTAATATCTTTTATAGATTGAAAGTATTCGATATCAAATCAATATTGTAAAGCATTACATACTATTACTTGTACAACAAATTTGTACAAAGTGCACGACGGTATATATAACCAATGCGGTTTCAAAAACTTACATAATAAGACCTCGCACAATGTATAAATAAATTATAAATACACAGTGTCAAAGCAGAGTTTACTAAATACTCCAGATAAAAATATAACATAAAAGAACATGTAGTAATATTAATACTAAAAAACTTTATTTTTATTTCTTTCTTTACATTTTACATTCTTAACATTAATAAAATTTGCTTTTTCGGGTAAGAAATTTGAGATACTAGAATTCTCAACTTTATTTTATAATTCTCATAGATAAAATATTTTTATAAGCTTCTATTTAATGAAATACTATTATTATTAACTTGTTAATTTTTATAAGAGAAATATTGATATCTTTAGTAGATAATATTTAGTAGATAAAAGACAAAATAGCGTTTAAGTGCTAATTTAAAATATATACTTTATTAATAATAATTAAAGTTTTAAAAAATAAATCAATAGTAAATATACACATTACTATTATACAATGTTTTCAACGGTTAATTCTTTCCTAAACATAGATGTATTATTATTTTTTAATAAAATAAAATAAATATAAATAACATATTACAGTTAAATATTCACGATATTTTTCTAAATTATCTAAAGAATTAGAATAAACTTCCAAAATTCAAAATTTATT